>PVLC010002213.1:0-95436 GCA_004027655.1 Graphiurus murinus | reverse complement strand
CAGCTGACACCGGGGCCCACCGGCGGCCAGGAGTGTAAGGTGAGCCTGTGCCACTCTGGCAGAGTGGTGAGCCCGTCTGCCCCTGCGCCTGCGGGGCCACCATCTGCACTGCTGAACCTCACGGTGATCCAGGCCCCTGGGTCCAGCCCACCAGCTAGAGAGCGGGGCCTCTGGTGGACACGGCCCTGCAGAGCTGGGCAGATCCGCCCCACCCTGACTGCCCCGTGGGCTCATCACAGGAACACGGCCTCCGGGGCCTCACAGGGTGGCTGGAGGGCTGATAGCGGGCTGGGTATTTGCAGCAGGAGCGACCCTGTGCGACCTCGTCTCTCGGCTTGCTGCTGGAGGCCTCGGTGTACAGCCCTGTGTCTCTGCTCGGAGAGGCTCCCCTGCCCCCCGGGGAGGGCTGGGTGCTGCTCCTCTCCCCCTCCAGCTCCGCAGGTTTTGGCAGATGGCGGTATTACAGTTGTAACGGTGTTGGGGGCTCTTTTTCTCCATCCAAAGAAAATAAATTGAATCAGGAAATTAAAGCTAATAGATGGTTTGGTTGTAGCATTAACGAAAACCTTTATTACAAAGTCAGTAGGAAATAGAAAGGGAAGAGAAGAAAAGCAGTGTGCCTGGCAGACACGCTGGAGAGCCCGAGAGTGGAACTCTCCTCCCTCTCAGACCCCACTCTTTAAATACAGTCTTCACATTGGCATGTTCTTATCAGCGTTACCAAGGCAACGGGCTAGTAACTTATTCCTTAGCCAGGTGCTGCCTCCCTGTCTCTGGACAATGTGCTTACTAAGTGCAGGGGTCAGTGATCTACCTTGCTTTCGCCCCTATTGTATTGGGCTGTATTGGTTGCTCATCAACTATGGGGGCTTTGAAGCAGCACACGGAGTTTACCTTTCTGGGTCCCAAAGAATAGGAGGGAAATAGAGGCACAGATTACAGCCAGTGTAGCTGTGTGTGATCTCTAAGAACAAGGCATAAGACTCTTGCTATCTTTCTGGCTCTGAAGTGAGCCAGGCAGAGTCCCTGTGATCTTAGGGTTTCCAATTGTCTGTAGTATTTTTAAGGCTAAAGGCTTTACTCTGGGTAAACATAAGGACAAAGAGCAGAGGGGAGGGAGAGCTCTGAGGAGCAATAGGCAAAGCGGCCGCCTCTCCCTGCCTGAGCGCCTGCACAGCACCCAGGCTCTGACTGCTTACTGCTTTTCACATTTTGTTAATACTGTAGCAGTTTTCCAATACCATCATAGGTGGGGTCTTCAGGCTGTGGGCTTGTGGGCTTGTGGCAATGGAGAAAGTGGCCAGGAGCACTGTCCCTGCAGCAGCTGCTCTCCGGTGGCACTGGAGGGACACAAGCAAAACCCCGGCATGGGTGTCAGGAGCGGGGAGGGGGGCCCGCTCCCCGTGTGGGGGGCCAGCCTCCTGCAGGTCCTTCCTGTCCCAGGGGACGATCTCGCGCTCCACAGCATTTCCTCCGTTCTCAGAGTCTAACAGGATCTCCGATGGGGACAATCAGCACAATAGGAATTGTGACCCCTTTCCAGAATAGCCCAGCCTGGCCTCGGCAGCGGCGGCAGACTCTGAAGAGGCTGAAAGCTGGCCGGCCCCCTGCCTGCCGGGCCCTCGTTAGCGAGCACAGCACACTGAAGACCAGAAGAGCCACCCGAGGGGCTGGGCGAGGCTCAGAGCGGCTGCATCCTCCTCCCAGCACACCCGCTGCAGCATGGGGCTCCACCACAGCCTGCTATTTGGAGCTCAGCCTGCAGGGCGGCTGCCCCAGGTCCCCACCAGAGAGACGGCTCATCCCAGGGCTGGGCACAAGGCAGCCAGCCCCAGGGACAGAATAATCCAGAATGAAGTGGGAAGACCCAGATGCCCAGGCCCCCGAAAGGGTGTGGGAGCGGTGGCTCAGAGCTCCTGACCTCCACTGGGCCTGGTCCTCTGCTGGACCATCAGCAAAGCTTCAGGGAAGCGGCTCACCGCTGCACTGGAGGCACGTGGCTCAGACACGCTGCCACTCAGCACCACAGGGTCCACAGCAAACCTGTGCGCCACCCAGAAGACAGTGGGAACGGCCTCCCGGACAGAGCCCGGCGATGCCTGCAGGGCTCCCGGCTGCACACTCTAGAGACCAAGGCGCAGGAGCCAGGGCCAGCAGTGTGAGCCTGGCCAGGGCCCACTTATGGTCACATGCCCCAAACTGTCCCCTCCTTCTGTCCTCTGGGACACCTTTGAGCAGTCCTATGCAGAGGTTCTTTTCTTTTTCTAAACACCAAATCCCTGGCTGTGAAATCCTCTGCCTGCCTAGACCCACGCATGCATGCTTGGAGCTTCCTAGGATGAAGGTCTCCAGCGGCTCCTGCCCTCTCCCTGAGCCAGACCCTGCCTCCTAGCTGGTGACATCCCAGGCCCAGGGCTGGGGGGCGCCGAAGGCCCTCTGTAGAAGGGCGATGATATTCACAGTGGCTGAATGTGCAGGGTGGTGACACATTGTAGGGACAGAGGTGATGGGGACTGAGGAAGGAAGGGGAGGCCTTGCTGAGGCATTGTGGGGGTCTGGTAGGGGTGTCCTTGCTTGCACTGCATTCTGGGGGAAAGGAGGAGGGCAACTTGCCCCAGGGCAGATCCTGGCCCTGGGTCGGGGTCATGATTTGGGTGTAATGGTGAGTGCCACTTCTAAGAAGGCTGAGGAGCCCTCAGATGCATGAGGAATAAACACATATATGTGCATATAAATTATGGATGTCAATTACATCTCATGTTATATATCAACCGAATTATACTTATATAATTCATCTATAAATTATGCATCACATTTATACGTAAATACATAAAATCTTTTACCCATATTTATGTCTCATGTATTTATATATTAATATACTCATACTGCTTTTCTGCTTTCTATTTTCGCTTAATAATTAATGTTGAAATTCCTCTCATAGAGCACGTATAGATCTAATTCCTTCAGATGGGTGCATAACGGGCTGTCATGAAGATGGCCTATCATTTATTCATCTGCCCCACCTTTGATGGGTATTTGGTTCATGTCCAGTTTCCATGATGATAAAAAGTATGCAATGAATGAACACTTTTCTCTTTTTACTTCTCAATATGTGAATTTAACAGATTTCTTAACATTGAACCATCCTTGCATTCTCTGAATGAATCATGTGGGAACTTTGTTTTTCAGGGTAGTAATAAGTTCTGCTTCCTAATATTTTGTCTAAGATGCGTGTATTAGAGGCCTGTAGTTTTTCTTTTCTATAATGTGCTTGATTGAGTTTAGTAGAGTGCCATGCTGGCTGCAAAAAAAAAAAAAAAAAAAAGTTCTTACCTACTTTAGGTGAGGCATGTGTGGCCACAGGGGCAGAAGGATCAAGTACTGTGATCACTTTTCAGTATCCCCATCTAAATCTGTTTTATAGGTAATGCTATACTATATGTCCACAACATATAGCATATTGTGAGTGATATCTTACAAATAAATAGATATTTATTTATCTACTGGGAGAGTGTATGATCAAAACTGTTAGGGCCCCTACTTGTCCAGCATGTGATCTGTGTTTATAAATATTTCCTGGGTACTTCAGTGAGTGTATCTTCTGCATGCATTAACACAAGATGTTTCATTCTCACTAAGTTTATTATACTCACATTCTAATTTCTGAATCACTTTTCCATTTTCTCGCTATCTTAGAGACTGAAATGCCTTCCACTTCTACTTGATTTTTATGGATTTTTCTTTGTATAGCTTTCCAATGTTTCTATAGATGGACACAGTAGCCTGCCACCCCATACAGGTGAGCTTGCTTGGGGGAGTGCACAGTGGGGGTGAGGTCCCAGGGCACATTTCCAAGGGATCCTGAGTCCTGGACAGGGTGAGCTGACTACATGGCACTCATATTCTCTTTTCACTAAATATAAAAGAGAGGGGAAACCAGAACAGCTACGCCTGGGTGCCAGCTGCTGCTTAATTATTCAAGGCAGTTCCATTGAGGATAATCAGATGATTCTGTACAATCAGAAGAGGAGCCAACCAGGTAACTCAGGGCCTTGGCGTACACAGAGCACTCCAAGGCCACAGGGAAGAACTGTGCGCATCATCAGAGGGAGCCAGAGCTTGGGGAGCCCTGTGATTCTCTCCCCAGGAAGGCGGGAGAGGCTGGAGCAGCGCCGAGAGCTGCCCTGCTGACCGGGGCTCTGGGGCCTGCAGTTCAGGTGATACCCCATGGGGAGTACAACACTCCCTTGCCATCAGCCGCCACCCCCGCAGCCAGTGATGTGGTTCCTGGAGTCCAGGCCCCAGCAGAGCGGCCTGCAGAGGACACCCTGAAGTCTCGGACTCCCCAGCACACAGGCCCAGGATGGCCAGGCAGTGGGCCAGCTCCAAAGCGCCGTCCCCTCCCTGTCGTTCCCGCTGTGACCCCAGCAAAGGGCAAGTGGACTCCCATCCTCTCCACAGCATAGGTTCCCTTCTTGCGTGTCCTGGGATTTCCCAGTTCTGCTGGACACGGAAGAAGCGACTTACCCACTGCATTTTTACAGATGAACTAGAGCCACGAGGCACCTAAGCAATGAGCTGCGTGACAGGAAGGACAGAGGCCGGGTCCTGCGCTAATGAAGAGCAAGTCAGCCCCTCTGCAGGAACAGGGAGAGGTGTCAGTGGGAGGTTTCTGCTCGAGTTATTGCCAATTTAAACTTGGTGTAATTAATAGCAGTGCAGAGTGTGATTAATACGATTCCCTGACATGTTCTTCTGGCTCACGCCTCCACTCTCCAATATTTCCTTTCTCCTGCCATCCACCGGTCCTGGGGATGACTCGTGCCAGGAGTTAGTGTTAGCGGAGGGGACAGCTGTCCTGCAACAGCAGCCACTTCACCGAGGCCTCTGGGGAGGTGCGTGGAAGGCAGGTGTCCTGCTCTGCGCTCCAGGGCCCGGAGGACCTTCCTCCAATGCTGCAGCCCACGCGGGCCACCCAAGGTGCCGGTGTCTGCCCAAAGCATGCTAGGAGGGCAGGGGGTCCCTCCCTGCTCCTCCTGCCTCCTGCATGCAACAGCCCTGCACAAGTGGGGCCCCAAGTGTCCACATGTGAAGGGGCCAAGCAGGCGACTCACCTGGCACCTGCCGCAGCTCCGTGCTGCCCTGACACTGCCCACCTTACTCAGCACCACACCTTCGTCCTGCCTCCAGGACGGATCAGCAGCCACCTCCCCCAGGAAGCCTTCCAGTTCCTGGCTTGGGCCACCAGTCTCTCTGCACCTGACAGCATGGTGGGGAGCTGCACGGGACCTGAGACTGTCCCCGTCCTTCGCCTCCCAGAATTCAGGCTCCTGGGGTGGGGCGGGGGCAGCAGGTCCTGGTGGGGTCATGGTTGTCTCGGTGTCTCCAGCCTTGGCCCGCATCGTGCAGGACCTCAGCAAGCATCACAGGAGGCGTGGACAGATGTCACCTGCTAGGGAGTGTGAGCCCCACCTTGGAGCACCCCGGGGGAGGGTGGCACCCACACAGAGAACAGACTTCTGGGACAGCAGTGGGGAACTGAGGGACAGAGGGACAGAAGCCGGTGCCCTCTGAAGGGGGCAGTGCCAGTCACGTCTGGGGCTTCTCCAGCCCGGGACTCAGCTTCTCCCTCATGGCGTCCCCGAGTCCCCTGTACCTGCGGTTCACACTTTAATAGCTCCTGTGAGAAGCAGCTTTATTGTAAAAATGACGGTCATTTGCTATAACTTTTGAGAAGTCACACATTCAGAAAAGGTAGGAAAAATGAAAAAAAAAAAATAGCGTCACTGGAATGTCACCATCCAGAGAGGAGAGCGTGGTGTGCGTCCTGTTCAACCGAGCTGCCTGTGTGGAGGTGTCATTCTCCCAAGAGTGGACTTATATGATCAGCAGTGGCCTGTCAGCTACTGTTTGCACTGGCGCTCAGGGGTCTTGGCTAGTTTTCCATGTTGATAAGTATAGAGACAATATTTTCTACACACACACACACACACACACACACACCCCTATATTTCCATCTACTACAATAGCTGCAATGAATTATACATGTGCAGTGGTTTATTTAACCAACTTCGCTGTGATGGACACTTGCTTTGGTTCTAGTTATTTAGAATCAAAAAGAACGCCGCTGCAGCGGGCACCTTTGCATTTTTATGAAAGTGTTTCTGGAGAATATGTTTCTAAAAGCGGCATTGCTGAGTCGAAAGCACGCACACACCGATGCACGGTGGTTGACTCCGAAGGTCTTTGTCTTCACCGCGGGGTCCATTTGCATTTCCCTCTGTTGAGCCTGAGCGCCCACAGCCTGCCCCAGCTGCACGGGGTGAAGCCGCCTTGTAATCCACGCCAGGCTGGGGGGAGGGAGTGCCGGCTCAGGGTTTCTATTTGAATTCTTGAACTTACTGATAAGAGAAAGATTTTTTCTTTTTTGCGGTACTGGGGATTGAACCCAGGGGCATTCTGCCTCTGAGCTACACCCTCGGTCCTATTTTATTCTTTATTTGGAAACAGGGTCTCACTAAGTTGCGGAGGGCCTCACTAAGTAGCTGAGGCTGGCTGTGAACCCAGATCCTCTGGTCTTAGCCTCCCAAGTACTGGGATTACAAGCATGCACCACCACGCCCGGCTTAGATAAAGATTTTTAAGTGCTTGTTTTGATATTTTGCGACTACAGAGGTAAAGAAAATGTTTCGCTGCCTTGCAAAAACTAACTTCTGTTTGTTGTGGTGGTAGTGGTGCTGGGGTTGAACCCAGCGGCATTCTATCCCTGAGCTACACCCCCAGCCCTATTTTATTTTTATTTGGAAACAGGGTCTTGCTAAGTTGCTGAAGCTGGCCTTGAAACTGTGATCCTCCTGTCTTGGGAGGAGCAGGACCCTGGGCTACTCACATCAGAGAAGAGAGGAGCCACCTGTTTCCTGGGCCCAGGCTGTGGGAGGCTGGCAGGGGAGCGGGAGCGTGGGGAGAGGGGCTCGTGGGGCCTGGGAAGCTCCAGCACTATCTTCCCACAGTTCTGAACGCCTCGCCTCTCGCTGGAAATCCAGGTGGGTGTGAGCCGGGCCTTTCAGGGCCAGTGAGTTCCTGGAGGCTCGCTCTGAATGTCAACGCCTTTTCCCGTGCATGCAATCCGATCTTAATTAAATCTGCACCACACGACTGCTTTAACTATGATTTTCCAGCAGAAGGCATTGTGAGAAATGTATTCCCCTTCCTTATTTTAATGAGATTTCATAATTTTCAACTGTTCACTCAGACATGGAGGAGGAAGGGGTCAGGCCCCCCAAGTTTCTTCCTCAGCTGCCTTAGGGAAGACAGAGTCTGTCTTTGGGAAGACAGGGTCCTTCTGCGGCTAAACAGTCCATCGTAAGCGGGAGCATGGGGGATTCATTGGCAGGTCACAGCATGCCAAAGGGCATGTAAAGCGCAAAACAGAAGCCAAAAGCCAGATGACCACTGGGACATGGGGTACCCCTCAACAGATGACAGATGTGAATCATGGGCCCTGCGCCCTTTCAAAGTCACCGAGGAATGGTGAACTGCATGGTCACTGCTGCCCAGCTCAGTACAGCTCTGCGGGCTTTGATGCCCACGTCCTGGGGGCACCTGTGTATCCGTAGGTCACAGCAGCCCCTCCTGTGGAGTTTGCCCCCAGCCGAGGGAAGCCAGCTCAGGACTACACCCACCCCCAGGGCAGACCCAGGCCGGACACTAACTGGCCTCAGAGGACTACAGGCCAGCCCCCGCCCCAAGGACGGGCAGCTCTGGGGTGAGTTCTCCTCTCTGGAGTTCCCCTGGGCCAGGCTGGGCCAGTTCCCCCCCACTCCCCTCCTTCCGCTGCCCCTCTTCTCCCCACCCCCCTCTCCTGAGAAACACTGAAAGAGTACCCCAACTTAGGCCCAGCTTGCAGGACACCAGTCCCAGACCATACCTACAACTTCAAGACCCCCGCAGGATGGCTGCTACGAAACCCAAACAAAGCCAAACACCAAAATCAAAACCGAAAACCAAGCCAGATGTGGTGGCACACACCAGTAATCTCAATGTTTGGAAACCTGAGACAGGAGGCTCGCAGGTTTGAGGCAGCCTCAGCAACTTAGCGAGACTGTGTTTCAAAATAAGACATAAAAAGGGCTGGAGGTGTAGCTTGGAGGGAAAACGCCCTTGGGTTCAATCCCCAGCACCAAAACTAAAATGAAACAAACCCGAAAGTAAGCAGCGTTGGTGAGGCTGTGAAGCCGAGCCCCACGCGGCGCTGGTGCCGACCTGAGACACACAGCCCTGTGCAGAACAGAGTGAGGGGCCCAAAAACTGACACGGGAGCAGCCACGCGATGGGGCCAGCCCGCTTCTGCGCAGAGACCCCAAACCTGAGAGCAAGGACTCGTGGGTTTGCACTTCCACGCCCACCGCCGCAGTGGCTCAGCCTGAGTGGACGGAGGAGCGGATAGCAGGGTGTGGGCCCCTACAGGAACATGGATCAGCCCCAAAGGAAAGAAAGAGCACAGACAAATCCTGAAGGCAGTGCTCTGGGCTAAAACGCAAAGGACAAGTGCGTGATCCCACTGACCTGAGTTCCCCAGACAGAGCCACGGAAGCCCCGCGTGGCTGCCAGTGGCCGGCTTTAACGGATGTGGCATTTAGTTTTGTAAGTTGAGAGGCGTTCTGTGGGTAGGTTGTGACGGCTGCACTGCCATGTGAATGTACTTAATGCCGCTGGACTGTGCCCTTAAAAATGGTTCCAGCCGGGACAGCATGCAGTCACTCGGTGAGACTGTTTCAAAATAAAAAAAAAATATATAAAATTCCTATAGGGTGTAGTTCAGTGGTAGGATGCCCCTGGGTTCAATCCCTAGTACCACGAAAAAAAAAAAAAAAAAAAAGTTAAGATGGTAAAGTTTATATAATGCATATTTTACCACAATTAAAATTAAAAAAAATAAGAGAGAGAAAACACAGCAGAACTTCAATTGCACTCGCCCACCAAGTGGCTTGATTTAAGAGGCGGGCACTGGGCCGCTGCCAGGCTGGGAGCAAAGGGAGGGCTCAGATGCCAGGGTGGGGGCGGGCGGGGGCTGGGTGTGGCATTGTGCTGTCAACGGGAGGCTGCACTCGGTCTGCAGACCAGCAATCACTCTCCTGAGAAGACACCAAAAGAGACACACACTCCCAAGCCGTGGGCCAGATCTACCAGAATGTTCTCGTTCACGATCACCAAACCCGGGACTCGAACCAGAATGCACCTCTGGTAAAATGGGCAGGTGTCCACTGGAATCCTGGGTGGCAATGGAAGTAACCAGCTCCTGCCACAGGCTTCAGCATGGATATATCCCCCAAAGGTAATGTCGACAGCAAGAAGAAAGACCCCAAAGAGCATAGGCTCCATACTGCCGCACTGCTAGGAATGCTGGCGGAGGTGGTGAA
Organism: Graphiurus murinus; assembly: GCA_004027655.1. NCBI lineage: Eukaryota > Metazoa > Chordata > Mammalia > Rodentia > Gliridae > Graphiurus > Graphiurus murinus. The sequence goes on along the minus strand of PVLC010002213.1, from coordinate 86,017 downwards.
ACCTTGGAAAAGCAAGGACGTGGTGACTCTAAAGTGACATGACGGTGCCCAGGCAGAGGGTGGTGGCTGTGATGAGAGACGGGTAAACGGGGGGCACGGGGATGGGAGGTGGGGAGACGCTGAGGATGTTCTAGCTCTTCACCTGGGAGGTAGCTCTGTGGGTGTTTATTTCATCATTGTTACCTGCCATTGTGTAATGTGAACTCCTCCATGTCATTTACAACAATTAATACTGCCAAGACAGTTTTAGGAACAATAGCTCCCTCGTTTACCATGTATCCTTTATAAATAGTTTCCATTTGGCAAATATACGCAGACCACTCTGCAGCCAGTCCTATGCAAGTGGCGACAAATGTTGACACGGGTAGGCTCCAATCTGCTGCAGGCATGCTGCACAAAGCCCAGGTGCCCGTGGGATCCCCACAAAAAGGCAGCTGTGACCTCGAGTGTCCGCCACGCGGTCAGGCTTGGCTTTGGGGAGCAGGGTCCTGAGAGGGGTTGGACTCTCTCACGGATGCAGGGGGACATCCACAGAATCTTTGAGGCCCCTTTCAAAATGGTCCGTTTCCAGGAAAACACAGTGTGACACAAGACTGGAATTTGGAGGGATGCTATCTTGCGTGCTTTAATCCCCGCCCCTCCCCCCCCCCCGAACTAGTTTTTAGGAACATGAACAGGGAGCTGACAGCTGGCAGGAACCTGTACAGATGTGCAGGGCACTGGCCCCCAAAGGTGCCAAGGTGTGGGGATGTCTCCCTCACATCAACAGCAGCTCGCCTGCATTGTGGGAAGGGCTGCTCACAGCCCCTTCTGACCCTCATGGAGCAAGATGGGAGGAGGGAAAAGGGAGGAGGGCGGGGAGACATGTGTAACCTCTGTGCCCTAATGGGAAGAGAGGCGGGAGAGTCTCCACGAGGCCGCCGTCCTCCAGGAACGCAGGCATGACCTCGGCTAGGGTAAACAGAGGTAAGAACCAGAAGTAAGGAAGGGGGTGTGTGCAGGGCTCAGTGTGGCCCGGGGCTGCGGGAGGGGAGGGCCTTGCTCTTCTGCACCCCTCAAGTGTGGGCTGAGCAAGGGAAGAGGGAACAGGCACCTGAACCACCAAGCTGGCCACTGGGGACTCTTCCAGCCTCGAACCTCGAGTGACCTTAAGGGGGGGGGGGCCCAGGGCCCCTCCAGGAGCCACCAGCACTCTGGGCTTTGGGGGTGAGAGGTGATGACTGCCTGTAGCTCTGCATCAAAAGTTCTCAAACACTCATCTGTCTAGTCAAGATTTTCTCCATCATTCTGAGAACTAACTGTTCTCACCAGAATCAGAAAGAATATCCAAGCCAGAAGGTTTTAAAGGTTGTCCATCATCACAGGCGTGGGATGGAGCCTCATCTGGGTGGCTGCATGGCGATTCTCAGCAGAAGTCAGGGCCTTGGTCCTGAAGACGCATGCCTACCTCCCCCAGGGGTACAAGCGCACATTCAGAACCAAAGGACAGAAACAGAACCAGAGAGCTGGCCTCCCAGCCAGCGTGCCCCACGCCCTGAGCCCGGCTTCGCAGGACCCGGTCCTCCTCCATGGCCAGAGGCTATGATGGGAACAGGAACTTGGGTCCTGGTCACCAGCCAGGCCCCGGAGGCCTCTCCAGTGACCAGCTCTCACCGACTGGGACTGGGGACTTCGGACAGTCAGAAAGGGGGTGCCTGTGCAGGGTGCTCCCCTGGGGCAGTTAGGGGAAGGGGACCCAGCTCCAAATGAAGCTGTCTCAGCCCTTCCCTACACCCTGCCTCCCTGCTCCCAACCTGCCCACCTCCCAAGCCCTGGACCAGCCCCCTGAACCTGAACTCCATCGATGAGGAAAGGGCCGGCCCGCCACGGCACGCTGGGCGGGCAGTTGGACTCCTCTTCCTGATTTTGCTGGACAAACACTCTGGACTTCTTTGCTCTCAATGAGGAGACGGTAAGCTGAGGCTCAACTCAGAAATAGATCAAGAGAAATCCATCTCATCAGCTGTTAAAGACTAAAATTGATGGACGCCAAAGAAGTCTATAAAGATTCGACATTTATTTTGGATAACAGGTATATACAGACAAAAATCTTAGTAAACGAGGGAGGGAAGGAGCCTCCCTAATAATGAAAAACAGCCCTCCTGAGCCACAGCCAGCTTCATGCTGGCGCATGTGGAGCCAGAGGCTGCTCCGAAGCCCTCTGGAACATTCTTTCAAGTTGGTAAGAAAGCGTTAACTCTGCAATAGAGATCTGAGAAATAATGGAACAATGGGAGAGACAGCTTGAAGACCAATAAACATGAAAAATAGTTTTACAGCAACAGCGGCGTACATTTCCACCTATCACGGAGCCAGCAAAGTATGAGGTGTGTTCAGAAACCAGTCTGTTCCTAAGAAGGGAAATTGGTGTACGCTCTTTGGGGGACCACCTGGCGATCGTGAGACACACAAATGGTGCTGCTCAGATGCTTTTCTTTTAGAAATTCATAAAGAGGAATCCATCAGACAAGTGGCCAAAGAAAGACATGGCATTGTTCACGACAATCGAAGCTTGGAAACAATACAAACTAGCGACAAAGCAAATCATAATTAAATTAAGGACATAATCCAAGGACGCCCAACAGCTGTAGGAACCATCGGTTGATTGGAAAATTGCTCATGATTTATCTTAAGAGGAGAGAAGGCCCGTTACAAAAGAACTGTGGGGTATGTAATTACAAAACATGGGGCACCTAATTTGTAAAAAAGGAATATAACATATGTACCAAAAATCACCGGTGATAATCACCGGGGATGCTGGGGACGGGGTTATAGGTGTGCTTCTATTCTTTTATTCTTTTTTCTAATTTGAGTGGTTCCAGTTTTCCCACCATGAGGGTGTTATGCTGTAATTAAGATGCAGACATCTCCGTTGTTGGTCGTGTGGGAAGGTCTTGTGCGTGGGTGCACCAGGTAGACAAACATAGCTGCCCAGGGCTGATGTGGCAGGAAGCTGAAGCGCTGGCCAGAGAGGAAGTGGAAGCCAGGGAGGAAACCAGCCCCTCCTTGGAGGTTCTGGTGCTGATTTTCAGAATGTCAGTCTATGAGGCAGGAGAGCCACTGTCTTCTACCCACACCGGATGTGCCCTGCACCCCTCCTCACGCTGTGACCTGCGCCATGCCACCCTTTGGGTGGAGAGGCTCCCCAGGCTTATGTGAGGCAGAAGGTGTGAAGACTTCCAGTGTTTTTTAAATCAGGGCATACCTGCCGAGTCATTCTGAAGAGCGCTTGTCAAGCCCACAGTCTTGGGGAGACCTAATTAAACCCGTGAAACAGGAGGGAGCGCGGCAGTCACGCCCACAGCGCAGCTCCTCCTGGGCACAGGGGACCGTCCAGCACAGGCCCCTGAGCACTGTGCTCCTCTGCGGTCCCCGTCCTCTCCCCCCGTCCACTCACCACCCCAGCTGACCCCACGGCTCCATTCCAGCCCCACCTCCCCTCCCAGGCTGGTGGACGGTCCTCTGCTTCTGCAGCTTCCTCCACATTGGACACTATCGTCTCCATTTCCCAGACCCAGGCACAGATCCAGGTTTGTCTTTTTGGGCCAGACTGAGAGTGGACTGGGGTGCCCAGGGAGATGTGATGCTCAGGGCGGAGAGGTGGGCCCAGCCAGGGGGTGGGGCCCAGGTGCCCGCTAGCAGGAGGAGCTGGGGCAGTGAGGCTCGGGGGCAGGATGGGGCCAGGCGGGAGGGACAGAAGGACGGACAGCTGGAGGCAGCGCCTGATGGCATGTCCCAGGGGCTCCTGGCCTGAGATGCTGCGGCCCCACACACAGGCTCTTTGATCACCAACCAAGACCTGCCCGCCGCCCTTAGGGACTTGGTGTCCCTGATGGAGTCAGGAAGAGGAGAAGACATGCCGTCCATCATTTGTCCAGAGCTGCCCATCTTGTCCCACCGGAGCTGGAGCCTGACCAGAGAGGTGGCGGTGTGGGGACTTGTGGGCCACCTGGAGCTCGTTCCAGGACGGGGTGGGGGCCTGCTCACGCTGAGAGGGAGGAGTGCACGGTGCCCCAGGGCCACGGTCCAGCCAACTCCTCCATCCCTCCAAAGTCACCGCAGGAGGCTCCGTCTTGCCGGGATCCTACACAGCCCCTTGTCTACACGGCATACAGGGAACCCTGGGAACAGTGCAGTTAGAAGTGTGCATTGTCAGCCAGGCATGGGGGTGCATGCTTGTCATCCCGGTACTTGGAAGCAGAGACTGGAGGATTTCATGTTCCAGACTGGCCTCAGCTACTTAGCGAGGCCCTCAGCAATTTATCGAGACCCTGGTTCAAACTGAAAAACAAAATAGGGCTGGGGGCGGGGTCTAGGTCTAGGCCAGTGGTAGAATGCTCCTGGGTACCATTCTTAGTATGAAGAAAAAGAAGAAGAAAAAGAGGAGAAGGAGGAGAAGGAGGAGGAGGAGAAGGAGGAGAAGGAGGAGGAGGAAGAACAAGAGAGGAAGGAGTATGCATTGTTCTCAGGTGAGAAGAGGCCTGGCGCCTGCTCCCTCAGCACCCCAGGGTGAACCTGAGTCCCTGAGGCTGGTCTTCAGGCCCCTCCCCCTGCAGAGCCCCTTCCCTGGGGAGGGCCTGAGGCTGGCTGCAGTCCTAGTGAGACCCAAGGCCAGCATGCAGAGATGGTGCTAAAAGTCCTCGGCAGATGCACTCAGGACTCCTGGTGAATGCGTGCTTTCCAGGTGATGGGGCCCCTCAGCTGAGACTCCTGAGCACCTTTGGGGATCCTTAATTGGAAGGCAGGCAGGCAGGGAAAGACCCGATAATTTTCACATGACAGCCCATGCCACAGAGGCTCTGAGAGGTGAGACGGCCTGCCGAGGTCAGGGGGTGACAGCAGAGGAGTGGAACATGGGGCCAGCGCCCCCAATCCAACAGGCTCGCCACAGTGCTGCCTCCCTGCAGCCAAGCCCCTTCCCCAGTGCCCTCCCCTCGGGCAGTGGTCCAGCTGTGCCTGTGGGTGCCTCACCTGAGGGGAGGTGGCCCAGGAGATAAAAGAGGGCTGAACTGGCCACTGTTCCTGCTGCAGGGTACCCCTCTCCCCCCACCAAAAAAAATCAATCTTCTTGGAGCCTGGGACGGAGTCCTTATTTGGAACTAGGGTGGGTGCAGTTATAATTAGCTAAATGAGGTCATGGGATTAGGCTGGGTCCTACCCCAGCAACTGCGTCCTTGTAAGAGGAGGGAAATCTGTACAGACACCCAGAGTGGAGGGCGGCCATGTGAAGACAGAGGCTGAGTGGGAGCCACGGAGCCTCGAGCTGTGACACCAAAGCCTCTTGGGAGTCGCCTGGAACCGGAGAACCAGGGAAGCCCCTTCCCAAGGGCTGCAGGCGGGAGGCCAGACACAGGCCTCCAGGATGTGAGGATGAGCTGCTGCCGCTGCTGCTGGGTTTTTTGGGTTTTTTTGTGGTACTGGGGATTGAATCCAGGGGCATTCTACCTCCGAGTTACACCCCCAGTCCTATTTTTTATTCTTTATTTGGAAACAGGGTCTCACTGAGTTGTAGAGGACCTCACTAAGTAGCTGAGACTGGCCTTGAACCCGGATCCTCCCATCTCAGCCTCCCAAGTACTGGGATCACAAGCGTGCACCTCCACGCCCGGCTTGCACTGCTGTTTTAAGCCAGGCAGTTTGTGGTGAGTCCAGTGGCTGCCCAGAGACTCAGAACAAATGCTGAGATGTGGCGTTGGAACCAAAACCTGGAAAATACCTGGGTCTCCAACCTTCGAGGTCCACTAACCATCAGAGAAGCTGAGCAAGCCCGGTGCATGGGGAGTTAAGGAGAAAAGTGGGAAGATGTGGCCAGGTTGGGGGCAGTCAAGGAGGGTGGAGGGAAATTAAGGCAGCAAGATGGCTTCTCTGTAGAGTGGGGACACAAAGATACAGAGAGCATGATGAAAGAGAAAGAGAGCTGGAAGGTTTAGTTTTGTTTATTAGTTATCTATAGCTGTGTAACAAATGACCCCAAAAGTTAGCTGCATAAACTAACACACAGCCAGGCTTGGTAGAGGATGCCTGTAATCCTGGTACTTGGGAGGCTGAGACAGGAGGATTGCAGGCTTGTGGCCAGCCTTACCAACTTAATGAGGCCCTCCCTCCACAATATAGTGAGACCCTGTTTCTTTTTTTTTTTTAATGTGCTTTTATTAGTGCATTATCGTCTCACAGAGACCCTGTTTCAAAATAAAATATAAAATAGGACTGGGGGTGCAGCTCAGAGGTAGAATTCCCCTGGGTTCCATCCCCAGTAAACCCCCCACACACATCCCACTAAGACACATTTATAATCCTCCACTTTCTGTGGGGCAGGACTCCAAGCACAGCTCAGCTTGGTGTCCCTAAGTTAGGCTTGGTCAAGATCTGGGCACTGGCTGGGGCTTCAAACAAGCCAGGGACCCGGTGGGGACGGTCCTCTCTAGCTCACTCACATGGTTGTGGCCAGGATTCAGGTCCTCGCTGGCTGTGGGCAGGCCAGCCTTTCCACGTGGGCCTCTCCATGGGGCAGCTCACAGGTTGCCGGGGGAAGAGGGACGGAGGAGAGAGCCCACTTGGGAGTGCAGCAGGATAGGACCTGAAGACCTCTGACCTCACCCAGGCGGTGACTCTTCCTGGTTTTCAGTCACTCTACAGTGTGTGGGGACCACACAGGGGCGCAGCACTCCCCAGGTAGGGAGGTCTCCACGGAGGAGGGGGAGGGAGTGCCTTCCAGGAGCCGGAGACCTTTGTCTTCTTGGACAGAAAGGAAAAAAAATGAGAAAGTGCACGGAGGAAAGAGAATCAATGTAAATCTGTCTGCAATCTTATTTTTTTTCCCTCGGTCAATATTTTATGGATTCTGTTTTTATGTGGTTTTTGCCGATAGAAACAGCTTTTCATAAATCTCTGTCTGGGCTTCCCACCAGCCTGTCAGCACTTCCAGCCCCGGGCTTGGCAGGGAGGGGCGCAGAAAGCCTCCCCGGGCTGAAGCGCACGCGACACTGTGACGCCCATGGCATGAGTGGGGCTTTACCTTCCGGGGCCTTTCTACCTGCCTGTAAGTGTGACACAGGTGCTCCCTTCGCTCCTGCAGCGCCCTTTCCAGGCTGCAGGTGGCGCTAGAGAAAGGCAGGTGGACACGCACCACTCTTGTTCCCAGGGCGCTCCGCCGTGCCTTTGCACTTCTGCCTCGGGACAGGCAGGGACCGCCATGGTGGGACAAAAGGCTGGGGCATCAGAATAAACCCCTGTGCGCAGCACACTCGTGCCCTCGGTGGCATGACAGGCTCTCTCTTCCTGCCCCAATGTTCTTCCAGCTGAACTGTCATAAAGCCACAGAAGCAGAAGTTTTGCACAGGTGATGGAGTTGATATTGGGGTAACCCAAGTAAACCCTCTGGGATTTGACCAAGTTGCTCTTAGTAGACTTTAAAAATCACTTATTCTGGAGACGGCACAGCTGGGCGGCACATCACCAGGCTCCCAGGAGCTTATCTGTGGATTGCACCTCCTACTCGAGGGTTGTGATGATAACGGTCTCCTACGTCACTTTTCAGGGATGTGAGGCCACTTTTGCTGGAAACACTGGCTCTTCCCTTGGGCCTGCAGGTGTCTCATGGGCGACTGGAAAGGGGGACTCTGTCTGCGTATCCCGTCCCCTTTGCTGCCTTAACTTTTGGGCCAGGTTCCGCCTGGTCTGCATGTAGACACGCTGAATGCCTGTTGCAGCTGGTGTGTTTTCTCCATCCACCCTCGTGCTTTTTTGGCGGGTGTTGCCGCCCAGGCACCCACAGTCCTTCAGCACCGACATTAGGGCGCACGGAGCCACAAGGCCCGGGTGTCCGCATGGAGCGATGACACCAGCTACAAGAACAACTCAGCAGTTCCCAGCCATGCGAGTCTTGTGCAAGAAGAAACATCTTTGGAACCTTGTCCTTGACCAGTAGGACGTTTCTGGGCTCCGGCCCACCCCACCAAATCCATGAAAAGCTTCCATTTGCCAGCCTTTGTTCAGGGAGCAGCCTGGTCTCTCAGTCCGTGCTGCCTTTCTCCAGCCGAAGACCCAGGTCAAGCCTTACGTGTGTATGCTCCTGCCCATTGGCCCAGTTTTGTTTCCATTGCAACAGGGTTACAAGTTCCTGCCTCCGGTAGCACCTCCACTGTGCATCCGGGACTCCTGCCCCTCACTGCACCCCAGAGCCGCCTCCTGCAGGCCAGGGCTAGTTCTTGCTTCGCAGAGACCAGGTGGTCAGCAGCCTAGGGAAGGCACTTCAGCCTCCAAGTCTTTCCTGCCTGGGAAGCATTTGGTGGCTTGGTCTGAGGCTAGACTAAAACTCTGCAAAGACCCAAGAAGATGGGCCAAGCCAGTATTCCCCAGTCCTCCAGAGCCCCGTCCGTGACCCCATCTCCATGGCAGCCACCTAAGGAGGGAGCGGACATCCAGAGGCCTCACCTCCTCACGCTTCGCTGGGGTGGCCTTCAGCTCTGAAGAACACAGTGAGGCTGGCCACCAGGGAAGATGGTGGACACAGAGCTGCTCCCCAGGACCAGAGACAGAGCAGAGCAAGGAGTCTCTGTGTACATTTCTTGAGATTCACAATGTTACTCTCTGGAAAGCTTGCTTGCTTGGTCGATTTTGTGGTCCTGGGGATGGAACCTAGGGGCATTCTACCTTTGAGCCACATCCCCAGTCCTTTTGCTTTTTTAAATTTTGAAACAGAGTCTTGCCAGGTTGTTGAGGATCCTGCTAAGTTGTTGAGGTTGGCCTTGAACCTGTGATCCTCCTGTCTCACCCTCCCAAGTACTACAGTCATGTACCACCATGCCTGGCTCTCTCTAAAAACTTTGATGGAGAATAAAGATGAAGAAACGTCTGAAGGTGCTGGCTGGTCTGAAACACTGCACTCCCTAGAAGGATCCTCTAGCGCCATGTGTGGATTAGTATTATCCTGGAACAGCCATTCTGCAGACCCCGCTCCCTCTGTGGACACGGCTGGACGTGCTCCCATACCCAGCTTCCTCTCAGAACACAGTCCCCCCGCGCCTGGAGTCACCCCTCTCTCCTTGAGCTTGTCCAGATGAAAATGGACACCTCCCTGGTTATTTGTTTAAGCCCTGCCGCAGTGGGTGGAAACACTTCCAAGGACCAAGCCAACAGCCCAAGATCCTTGGGAGGCCACTCAGAGCCATCGGCAGGGATTAGGAAGATCGATCAGACACACACACATCTCCCGCCTGTCAGCTGGAAGGACAAAGATGGCCGTGTCCATGGGAGACAGGATGGAACTTTCTGGAGGGCTGGTGTCATGTCTCCATGCAGTGAGCCAGCTGAGGTAGAAACGGCCCAGCAGATCGTGGAGAGAGCTTGACTTGCCCAGGTGTGGGCTTCCATGGAGCGGGCAGGGCGCCCCTCCTCTGGCCTTGGACTGCAGGCCTCTCAGCTGCGGGCTGGTGTACTTCGCCCTGACATCCAGACCCTGAGCTGCCGGGGCCCTTCCAGACGCCTCTCCCAGGGCGTCCCCGACTGCCAGGCACCAGGAAGCTTGGGAGGGTGAAGAAGCTGCTCTCCACAGAGAGGGGGCAGCCGCTGAAAATCCCTGTGCCGGCTGCTTTGCTCCTGACTGTCATACAGTGGCTTGTTGACACAGTTAGGGGAAGTCAGGAGAGGGGGCGGGCAGAGCAAGGCGAAGATCAGCGTGACAGAGCGCTGGGACTTCTCTCCTCCGGGGAGCCAAGGCCAGGACAGGAAGACGGGAGAAGTTACCGCTCAGAAAGCGCACACTCTGGGGACACCACAGAAAGGTAGAGACTTAAGGAGAATGCAGAGTAGAAATGTTTTTCTGGGAAACGCATACTACTCACAGGAAACAGTCTTCCTGGGGAGGCTTAAGAGTCGAGAGGGGCTGAGGAGATGAGCTTCCTGCACACGTGAAGTGGTGCGAGCTTTCTGGAAGACAATATAACAAAACGGCAAGACGTCCAGAAATGTGTCTCTATGAAAGAGACAGACAGCAAGGTGTGGGCAAAGGCACGAGGATGATCCCTGCAGCCACCCTGGTAATACTGACCACAGTGGAAATGTCATTTTGACAGTTTTCTATCTCAAAAAAACAAAAACTATACAGAAACCAGCGAGGACATGTGGACCTTGAACAGTATCAGAGTAACGACTCTCTTCAAGTACACATTTGCGCCAAGATAGACCACGTTGTGGGTCGTAAGCCAAGGCTCAAATTTTAAAAGATTCAAGAAATACAAAGTGTATTCCTTAACAAAAATAGAATTAAGGTGGAATTAAGTAACACAGAGATATCTGGAATTACAAATATTTGGAGGTTAAATAATGTACCTTTAAAGAACCTCTGATTCAAAGAAGAAATCAAAAGGGAAATAAGAAAATTTTAGAATAAATTGAACTGAAAACGCAGCATGTAGGGTACTGCTAAAGCAATACTTTTTTGTGCTAACTGCCTGAATTGGGAAGAAGAAAGGCTTCAGATCAATGACCCCCATTTTCCACATTAAAAAAACTAGAAAAAAGAGATTGAACGAACCCAATGTAAACAGAAGAAAGGAAAGAATCAAGATTACAGTGGAAATCAATGAAATAGAAAACAGAAAAAAAGTATAGAGAAAATCCATAAAACCAAAAGCTGGTTCTTAGCGTAGATCAATAAAAGTAATAAATCTCTAGTCAGAACTATCAAGAAGAAAGGGGGAAGACACAAAGTACCAATATGAGGAGCGAGGAGGTGACACCATGACAGATTCTACAGATATTCAAAGATAATAAAGGACCATTATGAACAACTTTATGCTAACAGATCTGACACCTCAGATGGGATGAACAAATTCCTTGAAATTACCAAAGATTGCTCAAGGCAAAAATAGAATGACCATCCATCCATTAAACAAATTGAATTGGTAGTTAAAGACTTTCTCACTACAAGACTCAAGGTCCAGATGTCTTCAGTGATTAATTTAACCAAGCATGGAGGGGAGAAAAAAAAATACCTTTCTCCACAAACTCTTCCAGAGTATGAAAGGGCAGGGCGGAAGCACTTCCAGTTTATTCCATGAGCCAGCATTGCCCCGCTACCCAAACTGAAGGCATCCTACGAAAACTGCAACTGTTCTCTCTCGTGAACGTGAGTACCACAGTTCCTAAACCAACTTTAGCCGGTTGGACCCAGGAATACATAAAAAGTATCACTCACCCTGACCGAGTGGGGATTACCTAGGCAATCTAGTTTGGTTTAACATATGAAAACTAATACTAAACCAAAAAAGAAAAACAAAACAAAACAAAACAAAAACCCAGCTGATTGTCTCAATAGGTACTGAAAGTGCACTTGACAAAACCCAGAATTCCTTCCTGAGAAAAACTCTGAGCAAATTAGTAATAAAATACAACCAGATAGCCGGGTGTGGTGGTGCACACTTGTAATCCCAGTAGTTGGGAGGCTGAGACCAGAGGATCTGGGTTCGCAGCCAGTCTCAGCTATTTAGTGAGGACCTCTGCAACTTAGTGAGACCCTGTTTCAAAATGAAGACTAACGAAAACAGGACTGGCATGGAGGTAGAATGCCCCTGGGTTCAATCCCCAGTACTGAAACAAACAAAAAATACAGCCAGGTAAAGGATATCTTAAAAAAAAAAAAATCCATCCCACAGCTAGCATCACACTAAGATCAGAAATAAGGCAAAGATGTCTGCCTCCACAGCCCCCCTCGACTCCAGTCAGCTTCCTAAATCAAGAATGAGAAATTAAGGGGCTCTGGGGCTTTAGAATGGAAAAGAAATTAAACTATTTAATTTGTAGATAACTTTATGGTCTATGTAGACAACCCATTGGAGTCTGCAAGAGTCGCTTGAACAATTGATTAAATCTACCAACGTTGCAGGTTGGAAGACCACTCCATTTAAAATCAAAACTACCCTCTTGGACACACACACACACACACACACACACACACACACACACACACACTCTGTTTTTTCCTGTGGCACCCATCACACTCCACACTTGATGTTCACTCTCCCCCGACCCCGCTTAAAGCTCTCCAGGGGAGGCACCCTCGTTCCTTCTGTGTCTGTGCATTCCCAGTTCCTGGATCAAGGTCTGCCACGGCCAGACACTCAACCACGGCAGGCCCAAGCCGTGCTCCTGGGAAGGTCTCCCTAGAGACGCACGTCCACACGTCGGCGCGGTGGGGCAGGCACAGCTGTTAAGCCAGGATGGAGTGGGTCTACGTGTAGTGTCTATGTTCTCAGCGTGAATGGGGCTCGGGAAGCTTCTGTTTTAACAGCGTCCTCTGGCCTCTGTGCATGGATCCCATGGTCCTATCCCGAGGAGGCCTCTGGAGGACAGGGCATCCTGCCAACATCTCTGATGTCTCCATCTGCAGCCCCAACCTGTGCCCAGCGTCCTCAGCTCCAGGTGCCTTCCCAGTGCTTGACCCAGAAGCGCAGCCCACTTCCATTCTCCTCAAGACCCTAGACTGGAAGTGGGGAGGTGGGAGAAGATAGGAAGGCTCAATTTGCTACTTATGTTTCCACTGATTTTCAAAAATTTTTGTGGTACTGTGGATTGAACCCAGAGGCGTTCTATCTCTGAGCTACAGCCCTCACCCCTAGTTTATTTTTTACCTTGAAACTGTGTCTTGCTAAGTTGCTGAGGCTGGCCTCGAACCCATGATCCTCTTGTCTCAGCCTCCTAAGTACTGGGATTCCACGTGTGTACCACTGAGCTCAACTTCCACTAAAACAGAATTGGTAGAAAATTTCTCTGGTTTACTTATGGTGCATTTTGAGGCCTGAACATTAGCAAGAGGGAAAAAAAATCCCTATAATCAGGCTTAAAATCCATCTCCCTAACTTTTCCCCTGCTGTCACCAGGGTAGAACCTCGAGTGTGCTGGGCAAGCATTCTATCACTGAGTCTTACCTTAGACCCTCCTTTCCCAATTTTTATTTCAACCCCAAGTTTAATTGATGCCAAGACAGAACCTTCAAAGGACATCTCTACACATCGGAAGATCTCCAAGATATACTAAGTAAATAAGCAGGTTACAGAACGAATACAGACAGCAGACGTTCAGTTACAGAACATAAATTTTACATACACAAAAAAATATATTGGCAACTTCCAATAGTTGTGTAGACATGGGGGAAATTGTACAGGATTTTCATCATTAAATGTTCTCCTTTTTTTTGTTTTGCAGTACTGAGGATTGAACCCAGAGACATTCTACCTCTAAGCTACACCCCCAGGCCTATTTTTTATTCTTTATTTTGGAACAGGGTCTCACTAAGTTGCAGAGGGCCTCATTAAGTAGCTGAGGCTGGCTGAGAACTCTGATCCTCCTGTCTCAGCCTCCCAAGTACTGGGGTTACAGGCGTGCGCCACCATGTCCAGCTCATTTAGCATTCTACACTTCCATAAAGTTTGGGCAGTTTACATTGAGGCTGGATGGCATTTATGGTCACTGTAATCACAATATTTCCATTTTAGAGGGAAAAAAACCCACAAACTAAATGGAGGAAGGAAATGTTTGCGATTAATCCTGGAACTTCTAGATACTCCAAAGAGGCGAATTATATGAATCATCTGAGAACTACAAGATTCCATTGTTGCTGTGTCTCAAGCTTTTTCATCATTCTAAGAACGCTTGAAAAACAGGTATTGCAATCCTCTCTGCTTCCCTAACCCTCCCATTCGGTATTCATTCTTTCCTTTTGGCAAACACATTTGCCTGGTGCTAGCCAGGAGAGACAAACCCATGTGTGTCAAGGATAAGCCCGGAATCAGAGAGAAAGCCTGTTCCCCTTCTGCTGGGAACCCAGGGGAAAAACATGAGAACACATGACGTCCAAGGCATCTTCCTGCCGCTACAGGAAGGTTCTGGAAGTCGAGTTACTGACCCAGTTCCATTGTATCCCTGCCTCCATGCTATGTTCCCCCCAAGCCCCCTGTAAGCGGCTCCTGCTGTTTGTGGAGGAAGTCTAAATTCCTCAACCCAGCATCACCAAATTTTCAGGGTTACTCGCCACTGTTATCCAGTCCCTGCCCCTGAGCTCCCAGCCCTCTCTGCGCACTGCTGGTGGGTGTCAACTCCTGCCTGTCTCCCATGGCTGGAAATACCCCCACGATTTACTCAAGACGCCTCCCTTACTACTGGTGACGGAATCTAAGACGAGTCTCAGGGAGTCACACCCCAGAGCAATCCCCTGCCCCGAGCGGGGTGGGAAAGAAGATTGCCTTCTAGGTAGTTCAGCATGGCAGGGGTGGTGTGCTGCCTCTCCATGGTTACATTAGGGCCCGTGAGACTCAGCTCTGGGTCGACGAGGGCCAGAGCCCCTCCTGCTGGCCGTGAACTTCAGAGCCAGGACAGCAACCCTGGCACCCACCCGCAGGAATGAGAAGCAAATCCTTCCCACGCTGGACTCCAGCCTGGGAGACCGCAGGCAGAGGCCCCAGCGAAGCCCTTCTTGAACGCTGGACCCACAGAAACCACGGCAATGCAGGGGTGCAGGCGTAAGCGGCCACCCCATGCTAACTGGTGACACAGCGTAAGAAGTGATGACCGACCTCCCCCTGGATTCGAGGTCAGTGCTGACCCCTGTTGAGTGGGCTGCAGCTCTCACCAGGGGCCAAGCCCCTGCAGCACAGCCCACTGGGAACCTCAGCGCCATCTTGACCAGCCCATGGGGGCTGTAACAGACTCGAGGGAGGCCAGCCCCAGGAACGGATGCAAGGCAGTTATTTAAGGTACAGAAAGATCGCTGAAGATTCAGCGCAGTCATCCTTTCACGAAAGCTTTTTGTCATAAATAAAAAAAGCAACATCCTGTGGCAAGCAGACCCTGGGAACCCACCGGGGTCTCCGCAAACTCAGCCTCAGATCAGGCAGCCAGGTGTGTGCTCTGTACAGGACAAGACCCCAGCAGCCGTCCTTCATTCAACCAAAAAGACTTATCATCTTATGCACAATCCAATGGAGAGCATATTTTCTTTTAATAAGCCCAAGGAAGCACCAGTATTTGAGACAAGGAAGTTCACCCAATCTGGCAGCCCGAAATCAATCTGAATCTTCAATCTTTTTTTTTTTTTTTTTTTTTTTTGGTGGTACTAGGAGGTGAACCCAGGGGCATTCTACCTCTGAGCTGCACCCCCAACCCAACTGTATTTTTTGTTTGTTTTTGAAACAAGTTCTCACTACATTGCTGAGGCTGTCCTCCAACCTGCAATCCTTCTGTCTCCAGCCTCCCAGGTATTGGGATTGCAGGAGTGCACCATTGTGTCCAGATGGGTCTTTAATCTTCTAATTAAAACTACATTAATGAAAATGTGTTAACAATGGACCCACTTTTTCACAATTAACTTAGTTATATAAAGAAGTTTCTAACTGGGTGTGGTGGCGCATGCTTGTAATCCCAGCATTCGGGAGGCTGAGACCGGAGGATCCGGGTTCGAGGCCAGCCTCAGCTACCTAGTGAGGCACTTTGCAACTTAGTGAGACTCGGTTTCAAAATAAAGAATAAAAAATAGGGCTGGGGATATAGCTCGTAGGTAGAATGCCCCTGAGTTCAAACTCCAGTACCGCAAAAAAAAAAAAAAAAAAAAAAAAAAAAAAAGTTTCTATGTCACTCCTAAGAATCAAATTCTCCACTGATTCAATATGTTGACATGAAGTGGTGAAATACATCTCGACTTGATAAGCAACCTGTACTCACATTTGAAACACTTTCCACTTGAGACTAAAGGAAACCAAACATTCCGTATCTCCAGAAAGTCTCTCTAATCTCTCTGCACTTCCATTCGGAGCAGAAGGAAGACACACAGTTTCCCTGGTGACGGTCCATCGGCTGAGCCCGTCCCAGGGGTGCTGCATCCCCGGGGCTGCCTGCTTGGAGCTGAGGGGCTTCATTTAGAATTGGACTCAGCCAGGCTGAGCAAGGTTCTCAGAAACCTAGGGAGACCCCTTTTCTAAATAAGAAATAAAATCAGACTGAGAGTGTAGCTTGGAGGTAGAATGTCTCTGGGTTCAATCCCCAGTACTACTAGAAAAAAAAAAAAAATAGTTAGACTCAAAGCAGGGTGGTGGCGTCTCTGGCCTTGCCCCAAGGGCAGGGGTGTGTTAGGGGCAGGGATAGGGGTGGGGGGGAGGCTGAGCTGAGCTCCTGGCCTCTCAGCTGGCCATCAGGTCTAAGTTCCCTCTCCCAAGGGCCCAGGGACACCCCATAACTTGTCACCCGGCCAGTGCAGAGGCAGAGCTCGGGGCGGGGTCAACGGGAGGGACTCAGAGAGCCTGAGCCGCAGGGAGAAGCAGAGGCTGGGGTGAAGACAGGGCTTCCTGGGTGTTGGTGTCCCCCGGTCCCCTGCCTTCTCATCAGCGAGCTCCTCTGCCTGAGCCGCTGAGAGCAGGGGCGGAGCCTTGGGGTGTGATCGGCCGTGAGAGTAGAGCCCTCATGAGGGGCTTCACCAAAAGGACCCCACCTACCCCGTGAAGACAGGGTGGGAAGGTGCGGTCTGTGAACCAGCGGTCTTCAGCCACGGCAGGTCCGTGGCCACCTTGGTCTTGAACCTTCCAGCTTCTGGCACAGTGGGAAATACATTTCTATTGTTTCAAGCTCATTTGTGGTCTTCTTATTAGAGCAGCCTGAACTAGGGCCCTTGGAGAAGGGAGGAGGAGGCCGCGGCCCTTCATCCTGCAAGCCCCAGCAGGCCCTGCCGAGGTGCCTGCAGCCATCCTGGGGACCATTCGAAACCCTGAGCTCTTCCAGGAAACGTCCTCGGGGCCCAGGTGCCTTTGGAAGGGTCCCTGTCCTACAACACCAGGTGCCAGGAGGACCCCAGGTCCTCTTCGACCCTCGGCATCTGGCTGACGTTTCTACAGTGCTCGTGAAGCCGCAGCATGCCTCACCACATCCTCCGCTGCACTGTGGGGCGGGGCGGCCCGGTCCTTACCTGGGTTCAGGTAAGGACAGGCTCAGGGAGGTCGGGCAGCTGCCTGAGGTATGCACCGGCCAATGGAGGAGGCTGTCCTCCAGCCCGGCTCCTGGGGAGAGGTATGCTGCCCCGGCTGCCCACGCCCCTTGGCCCATCTGTCAGGGCCAGCTCCCGCTGCACCTGAGCTGTGCTTCACATTCTCCAGCTGTGTGTCCACCCTACACCCCATCAAAAGATGTGGCCCGGACCATGCCCAAGAGCCCAGCGGGGAGCTGCTGAAGTGAGAGGCTGGCTCGGCCAGGCGGCCAGGCGATCACAGCCCATCCCGGGGACAGCCTCATCACGGGCACCGTGTGCCCCAAGAAGCTGCCTCGGCCCCAGCTGCCCCGGGACCCTGTGAGTCCCCGAAGCTGGAGAAGGGAGGAGAGCTGCCCCTGCTCTAGCCCCTGGGCTGTGCTCTGGGCACCAAGGATCAGGTGGGGACCCGTGCCCTGCAGGTGCACTGTCCCTGGAGCTCCGGAACTTTTCCCTCCGTCTCCCCGCCTGTCCGCTCTCTGCACTCGATCCTTTAAATGGCTGGGCAATTACTCTTTTGAAGGAGCACCGTTTCTTGTACCCCACAGGCTGATCTGGGATGAGGGTGCTGGGGCGCGCTGGGGTATTACACAGATCAGCTTCTTCCCTCTGGCTTCGGGAGAGGAGAGACTGAGCTGCTTGGGGACTTTGAGCAGGTGAGCTCCGTCCAGGGCTGCGGTGCGGCTGAGTGGGGTGCTGGAGAATTAAAGACAGTTGAAGACGTTACTCAGGACCTCAGCAGAGAGTAGGTAGTTGGGGGTGGTAGACTGTTGGTTCCAGACCCATGTTAGGAGAGACCACCTCACTGAGGCCATCGCCCAGGGGGCTACTGTCACCCAGGGGACGATGGGAGTCCAGAAAACAGGCCCAGTGGGGAGGCCAGCTCCAGCTCCGTGCTGCACTTGCTGCTGAGGCCGACCCCTCCCTTCCTACTGTGGTCAGGTCTGTCTATCTGCTTGGCCTGTGCCGTGGGGACAGGCTTGGGAGCCCAGCGGCCACAGGGCAGCGGCTCCCACTGGCTCCAGTGTGGCCCAGCTTCTGTCCTTGCTGGTGGCACAACGTTGATGCTCAAAGTCACCAGCAGACTGAAGCAGGAAATCCCTCTGTGTGAGTGTGTCATTTGTTTCTTAAGCACTGACTGAACGCATCGCCGATCCCTCACCCCGGGCCCTGAATCACGGCGGCTGCAGTGGTGCGGGCCAGGAGGCTGCAGGGGCGTTAGCAGGGAGCGTCCTCACCCTGCTACAGAGACACCGCCACCTTGGATTTACTGCTTTCCTCCAACTGCTGGACCCGGGCCATGACAGCAATTCCGCTGTGCTGACATTTGTCAAGGCCCATGGCAGCTTGGGAGACAGGTGCCATTAACCTGATTCTGCTCATAATGTCCACAGAGCAGGCTCAGCGCAGGCGCCAACATAGAAAGCTCTGGAATGATCCGTGCAGTGGACAGGGCAGCCCGGGGCACCTGAGGCTCCTGGCCAGGCTTGTCTCTGGCCACACAGTCGGGGCAGCGGGGGGGGGGGGGAAGCCGCCCCCTTTCCTGACTTGAGGTCCCTCCAGGATCTCTCTGGGACCTTCACTGGTGGCTTTAGGAAATGGCTTCCGCCATGATCCTCCCGCTGCCTCCTGGCCCTGAGTCTCAGTCCCTTCCCTCCCTCCTGCCCAGCACCTGGGCACCCCATGGGCCACGCCTGCTGTTTGCAGGAAGGGACTCAGGCGGCAGAGGCCAGACAGACCCAGTACCCGTGTCTCTAAGAAGCAGGGTCCGGAGGACATCCCCCAGCACCACAGTGTCAGGAGGACAGCGCTGACACGTCTCTGCCATCTGACCTCGGGGTCATGAACTCTGCTTATGTCCCCAGCAACCAGGATGCCATGAAAGTCCTGGACCTCCTTCAGCTTGGATGCGGCCTCCCTGGCCTCTGATGAGCCGGTCTCTTGCCAGCAGTGCAAGAGGTCTGGGTGTAGGGCGGGCTTGTCTGACGTTTCCTCCAGGTCAGATCCAGAGCCCACATCTGAGAGGAAGCATCGCAGATGGGGTCTGAGTCTTCTTGCTGCATCCCCTTGGCTGGGGGGGATTTTGCAGACCCTGGGCAAGACTGGGGGCCGGCAGCTGCCCTGGATGGACGGTCCAGGATGTGGACCTCCTGAGGCCCAGAGGGCACGTTACTGAGTGGTCTCATGGGGGGTAATGGACGTGGGGAGCAGACAGGGCATGGAGTGCTCAGTCACTCAGGGTCAGGAGTCCGCTTGCCCAGCATGCGTGTGCCTGCTCCGGCGGCCCTGACGGCTGCAAAGGCTCTGGCCTGCAGGAACCTCCCAGCCCGTCGGCATGTCCCAGATGCTTTGTCCTTTGTAGGGAGGTATTTGGCCACCATCAGGGTCCCTCTGAATGCCCTCAGCGCTCCTTGACGCTGTGCACACCTCGGGAAGGAGTTCCTTGGCCTCCTGGGGCTGCCTTAACAGAAGGCCACAGACTGGAATTTATTCTCTCAGCTCTTGGGGCGGGAATCCCACCAAGCGTCTCCTAGGCTGTGGTACCTTCTGCCTCTGCCAGCCCTGGTGGTCTTGGGTCCCTGGGCTATGACTGATCTGCCCCCACCTCTGCCTGGTCTTCACATACCTTCTTCTTGATGGACCCTGTGTCCTTTTGTCTCCTGTAAGGACACTGGCCGTGCTGCAGGAGGGCCCTGCTCCATCCAGAACCGCCTCACTCTAGCTGACCACTGGCTCCTGCAAAGTCTCCTGCTGGGGCACAGGGGGCTAGGACTGTAGCCTGTCTCTTCAGGGGACACAGAGCAGGGAGGCACGTCCTCCTGCCTGTGTTCAACCTGCACCCTGACCCTCTTGCTCCTGCTGAGGACCTCCGGGCACCACTAGCCCCGGGGCCAGACACACAACACACCCCGCACCGTCTTCTCCCAAGCTCTGGCTTAGCTCCCTCTCGTTGAGGCTGGCCACTGAGGATTGCAGGGAGGTGGCACTGGACTTAGAAATCTGGGGTTCCCCAGGCCAGACCCTTCCCTCCACCACCACCCCTTTCCGTAGCCATGTCCAGGAGCTTCCAAGCGGATGCCTGAAACTTCCGAGGCCTCCTCTGTAAACTCCCTCCTGTCTTAGCACCTACTTCCCTCCCCACACTCCCTCCAGCCTCCTCCAGGCACCACCGTGGCCTCCATGCTGCCCAGCCTCAGTGGTCTCCTCTGGCCTCAGCCCTGCAAGCCCCGGCCGTCCCCGCCTGCAGCCTGTGTTCAATGTGACTCACATCAGTACAACTGCAGAGTCCTTGGGGTGGGCCCGGGCCCGGGGCCTGTACCATCCACAGCCCAGCCGGCCTGGGGCAGTGGGACAAGCTGCTGAGAGACAGAGAGGACACCTGGGACAGCCAGCGAGACATGAGGCTTATTTAAAAATGCTTATGGGGAAGGCCGGGTGGTGGCGGGCCAGGCGGGCAGCACCTCTGTCTCTCGCTGCCTTGCCACCTGGCTTCTCCACCCCTGGGGGACTTGTCCGGGATGGGGGGGGGCATTGGACGAGTGGCACCTGTCCTCCAAGCAGCACCCTCAGTCCTGCACCAGCTACAGCAGGGAGAGGGCTTTTACAAGTTAGGCTTCAGAGGTGACACGTGACGTCACCAGCTGAGCACGCTTTGTCCCACCAGCGTCCCAGGAAAGCGGCTTTCTGAGGTTGACACTGCCTTGCCCTAATTCCCAGCAGGCGACAGAGGAGGCCGGGCCCTTCAGGACAACGCATCTGGACGTTCAAGCCCTGGGTCTCTCTTCCTGTTCCCTCAGCTTGGCTAGGTTCTTGGGACAGAGAAGGACATCGCAGAGTCGTGGTGTTTTACTGTCCTCCTTTCTTGAAGACTGACACAGGACCTCTGCCGGCACCGTGGCAGGGCCCCTGTCTGCAGGGATGTCCCCGCCCTGCCCCCTCTCCACTCCTGCCTGAACCCCAGGAGGAAACTGGCCACATATTTCATGAAGAAATGAGGCCATCTGTCACCATGACACCCATCGACTCCAGGCAAATTGGCCCAAATCAATTCTCTAAAAGCCAACTTGCTGACGGTCACATGAGTGATGGGCGAGGGGGGGGGATCCCACAGGCACTCCCCAAGGACCCGGCTCAGCTGCTCCATGAAGGGCTGGGGCAGCCTGCGTCAGGTGACAGAGAGGCAGAGGGCCTCTTCCAGGCCCCCCACTCCCACCCCACCCCCACCACGCAGGTAGAAAGTATGGGCAGAGGTGTGCAGTGGACACCAGTTTCCAGGCTAGCCAGAGCCCAGAAAGGGCACTGAGAATAGCTTTGGGCAGCAGACAGCAGACGCTGGACCTCCACAGGCCTGTGTGCATCAGCCTCTAGGTGAGCAGGCCCTGCATCCAGATTTACAGCCCAGGGAGGGGCTTTTCCTGCCTCTGCCTCACCTTCTTTCAGCAAGAGGTAAAGAAGACCAACTTCATACCTTCCTGCTCACCCAGCCCTTCCTACCAGAGCCCCATCATAGACCCTGCTGCGTTTTGTCCCGCATCCCCCAAGGACCCCCATTTCACTGCACACCTCCAAGGCACAAGCCCATTCTGTCTCCCTGGCGTTCTCTGCCCCAGGGCCTTGCCCAGGCCCACCCCCCTCACCTGCTCCTACCCCCCAGGAATGTGAGAAATCCCAGGCTCTCTGGATGAAGAGGGGGGCCTGGGGTCTCTGCCTGCCTGCTGTGCACCCCGCTGGTTCGGTGCTCCTCCAGACCCTCCTCTCCCCTGGGCCCCCCATTGCCTCCTCTGCCCCCCCCCCCCAGCAGACTTTGCTTTGCCGCAGGCGGACACACCTCAGCTGCCCCAAGTCTTCCCTGGTGAGCCTGGCTCTGAGAATAGCCAGCCGTACCTCCCTGAGGCCCCTGCTGGGGAGCAGCCCTGCTCCCGGTGCCTGTGCCCGGCCAGGCGCTCACGGCCCAGCCTCTCCCTCTAGAGCCGGGCAGGCATGGCAGAAGCTGTTTCACGGAGCAGAGGCCAGGCCCAGGACTGCAGCTCAGCTCAGAACGCAGAGCCAGCCCGCAGCCAGGAGGAATCAAAGGCAGGAGGCATGGGAGGTACTTTCCTGCCTGAGGATGCAGGCCTGGCAAAGGCCACCTCGCCCAGCCTCCGATCCAGGACCTCCTTCCTCTCTGAAGCCCACCCAGCTTCTCTGCTAAGCTGCACAGGTGGGCGGTTGTGGTTTGGTTCTCAGGAATGGACAGGGTCAAGCCTGCAGCTGGATTTTCAGGGTTTGGGGACAGTCTTTGATCCTTGGGCCCTTTCTTCTGTCCCAGGGACCCCAGATGGTTTGTCCACTCATGGAACCAAAGCTGGGTGAGCTGCCCTGTGCCCTGGCCCAGCCCGGTGCTGGGGATACCCAGGCGCCTGTTCTGCTGTGAGTCCTCCACCCCGGGAGCATGGCTTCTGTGGAGGGCGGCTCTGAGCACAGGTGGATGTGTTGCCCAAACCCGTCCTTGGTGGGCCTTGGTCACGTGGGGATGTAGCTGGACCCTGCCTGAGTCCATTGCATTAAGAGGAGAGCCTTTGTTTTGATTCTTCCCTGAAAACAGGCCGGGCAGGTTGTCAGTGATGGATAAACACTTCAGAATCACTAAATGAGCAAATCAATAGTGCAAGAAAACATTCAGCTCTTGTTGAAAGGATGTGTGGGAGGAGGACGTGTAGTCATGTGTGGTATGCACACATATGGTGTACATATGTGTATATGTGTGTGCATACATGTGTGAGTGGGTTGCAGAGGCATGTCTGTTTGCATGTATGTGTAGCTGCACCTGTAGGTATGTCATATGTGTTTATCTGTGTGTGCACATGTGTGAAACTGTGTGCAGCTGTGTCTGTAAGTATATGCACATGTGTGTAACTGTGTGTGCAGCTGTGCCTACATGCATATGCACACACATATAGCTACGTATGTACGTGCATGTGCCGCTGTGCCTGCATGTGTATGAACGTGTGTAACTAGGTATGTGTGTGTGCAGCTTTGTATGCAATGTAGGCATGTGTATATGATTGCGTATGTATATAGCTTTGCTGCATCGTATGCGTGTGTGTGTAACTGTGTGTGCACGTGTGTACATTCCAGGCGAGGTCATTTTGGGGCAGGCCACTTTCCTGTGGCAGAGACTTCCGTCGATGGCCCCTGAGGACCATCCTTTTCCTTTCTCTCTGAGGCGTGCTTGGAAGCATGCATCATGGAGGATCACGGGGCTTAGTGCTGAGCCTCCTTGGACTCCTCCAGGGCCGGCTCAAGTGCTCTCCACTGGCGCGGCGCTGGGAGCTCAGCTGTTCCTGCCAAGGAGGAGGGCATGGCCCCGAGCCAGGCTGGCGGTGTGGCACTCATGGCCTCCTTTCCTCTGGAGCTGCTGGTCAGAGAGCCTCCAAGGCAGGAGAGGCTGCAGAAGCTGGGTGGAAATATGCCTAGGAGACTTGGGTGCAGGCTCTGCAGAGACCCCAGGATGGTGGGGCAGAGGGCAGAGGGCAGAGGGCAGACCCAAGTCAACAGCTTCCCAGAACCTGGCCTGAGGGCCAGAGGGGACACAAGGGGAGCCTGGGCTTCGGCATTCTGCACTCAGAGTTGCTGTCTGGTCTCAGACCCACACCCCGCCTGTGAGCCCAGTCTCTGGAACCACAGTGGACATAGGGTCCCATGGGTGTGCCAGCTCCTGGGTCACCCCACCACTGAGCAAGGGCTCACTCACGCCCTGCCCCTCCTGTGTGGAGGGCGAGTGCTCAGGAGCTGAGGGAGAAGGGCCGGCTGGGGTGTGCCTGGCTGCCTCCCAGAAGCGCCGCCTCAGGGGTGGACCAGGGTGGTCACAGCTCCCCTGCACCATCTGCTCATCGCCAGCTACCTGGAGGACACCCGGCCGGTGGCCTGTAGTAAGGCCTCCTCCTTGCTCTGCCCCGGGTGGGGCAGAAGCTGCTGCAAACCATGGCTGTCTTCTGACCCTCCCAGGCCTAAGCCCTGAGGCAGGAGCCAGGCCCAGAGCCAGCCCCAGGGAGCCTTGGTGTTTGCTTCTGGCCTTGGGGCAGGAGGGAGCTGCTTCCACAGGGCTATAGGGGTCCCGCACCTTGTCCCGGGCTGTGATTATCCCTCAGGGAGAGAGCGAGGGCAGGAGAGGCCAGGTTGGATGAGGGCTCCAGGGAAACAGGGCCAAAGGTGTCCACGCCCAGCTCCTCCTCCACAGCACCGAGGGCCAGAAACATTATTGTCAGCTGCCTCCTGCGTCCGCACTGGCTCCCTTGTCTGTTAGAACTCCTGAACCGCAGGGAGAGGATTCGGAGGGCACATATCACATCACCAGCTCCGTGTCCTTGCCACTCTGGGAAAGCTAGGCTTAGGACAAGTGCGTCAGAGACGTCATTGCACAGAGCACATTTTATTCTTTATTTGGAAACAGGGTCTCACTAAGTTGAGGAGGACCTCACTAAGTAGCTGAGGCTGGCCGCGAACCCGGATCCTCTGGTCTCAGCCTCCTCAGTACTTGGATTACAAACATGTGGCACCACCCCCGGCTTATGGTCTCCTATTTAACTGCACCCCACCTCCCCACATAAACCTCTTATGTTCTTCTACTCATGCCTTCCATTTGAAATCTTTCTCTCGGGAAATAAGAGTCAGGGAAGAGATCACTGCCCTATAACATTGATTTTGAGAAGAGATTATCTCCCTATAAGGATGTGATTGTGTGATCACTGGGCGAGGGCTTTCCTCGAGTCCTGAGCTGAAGCTCCAGGTCAGGGTAAGCCTGCCTTCTCCACACCCTCACCCCTCAAGCCCACCGGAGCAATCACTCCCATAGAACTAAAACCAAGAATTGAAGATTCACAGCCGGGCCTGGTGGCACACACTATTAATCCCAGCATTCGGGAGGCTGAGACTGGAGGATCCGGGTTTGCAGCCAGCCTCAACTACTTAGTGAGGCCCTCCACAACTTAGTTGAGACCCTGTTTCCAAATAAAGAATAAAATAGGGCTGGGGGTGTAGCTCAGAGGTAGAATATTCCTGGGTTCGATCCCCACCCAGTACTGAAAAAAAAAAAAAAGTATACTGGTGCTGCTCGCTCCCCGAAAGGCTGAATGAGCAGGGTCTGCAGACAGCCGAGGTCCCCTGGGTGTGGGGCAGTGTCTGAGGCAGCTGGGGTTGTCCTGACCGGGCTGCTGCTGACCAGCCCACCGGGCACAGGACGGCTCCCAAAGTCCACAGTGCTGACGTGGAGAGCCCGTGCTGGAGCGTCCTGATTAGAGTTAGACAGAGTGACGGGGCTCATGTGTCTTGACCCTGCCTGGCAGACATCCGAACTCCAGTCCAAAATGCCGCCATCCAAAATCAGCGAGAAGAGGCAGTTCTGAGTCACACGTGTGTTCTGGGCCTGTTCATGCGACATCGAGGCCCAGAGGGAATGGGGAGAAGGCCTGTCCAGCCCGGTCCCTTGGGGAGGCCAGGTGGAGGGGACGGAGGGCGACGGTCATCTCTCTCTTTCACTTTAAGATTGCTCTGTTTGCAGTGCTCACTTGGCTGTTGGCGGGCCCGGGGCTGGTGTCTCCCTGGGCGAGGAACGGGAGCCGGGCTCAGCTTTCAAGGATGTGGGCTGGAGAGCAGGCCAGCCAAGGACGCGGCTCGGCCAGCCCTTTCCTTCCCAGACGTGGTTGTCGGCCCGGCCGGGCCCCAGCCCTGCTGAGCCTCCTGACCTCCTGTGCGCGCCTTGCAATACCTGCCTCTTGGACGAATCAAGGGATCTAGAATCTGGGACAAGCAGCCAGGAGTGAGGCTGGGGAGCTGCGCTTTCATGTCCCGGCTTCCCTCTGCCTAGGGAGGAGGAGGAGGGCCATCGGAAGCTACTAAGGCTGGACCGGCTCCCCGCAGAGACCCTCAAAGGCCCAGCGCCCAGGGCTCCCCCAGGTGTGGCTCCTGCATACCTCTGCCAGGCTGGGAAACACTCTCAGGCCCAGTTCCCATACAGGCAGCTTTAATGTGGCGATGACTAGGGTTAACAATGGATCTATTTCAGGCCACAGAGAGCTGGTCCAGACAGGTCTCCTGCAAGGAGGAGCTTCAACGTGGCGGTTCTGGACTCTTGGCCCACCTCAGAGCCTCAGGAAGTTCTGTTGGCATCCCTGCTGGCCTGATGGTAGCCCCTGCACCCCCACCCCATCTGTGGGCAGTCGACCTCAGCCTTGGGTCAAGTCTCCCTCCCTGCAGAATCTGGACACAGGTCCAGGTGGGCCTCCCAGGAGCCCTGCATCGCAGAGCTTGCCTGGTGCTGCCCCCTGCTGGCTCAGCTGCCTAAATGCACCTGGGCCCCCACTCCAGACTTTCTGGCTCCCAGAACCCCAGAGGGTCAGACCTGCAGAGACCTTGCCAGGTCCAGCCTGGGCCCTCCTTCTCCTGGGAAGCAAGCGGGCCAGGCGGGTGGGGGAAGTCTCACTCAGGTGTCCAGCTGACCCACAGGTGGCGGGTGTGCAGAGCACCACCTGGAGGGCAGGTCTGCGTGGGGCTGGCTTCCTGGTTAAAAGCAGAGGTCTTCCCACCAGCCAACTGGGGCCCTGAGAAGGGTCCACACTGTGACCCAGAGTGGGAGGCCAGGCACACTGGTCCTCGGAGCCCCCAACTTGAGAGTACCCCATTGATCAGTTCCTTTACGCCCAACCCCACAGAACACGCCTCGCCACGGCAGAGTTCACAGCCTGTGGTCCTTCCCCGACCCCCGCACCCGCCCAAGGTCTGCAGCCCACCCTGACCTCACAGCCCACCCGACAGGGCCCAGGGAGAATCCAGGACACCCTCCCACCTGGCAAAGAGCCAGCCCTTCCACAGTCTGCCCTTTCCCCTGTATTCTAGGAACACGTGGGAGAGGCATTTGGGCTCCAGGAAAGAGGCTAAACTGCTGTTCATGGCTAAACAGATCTTCCGGCATGCCCTCTGGGGGTCAGGGTCTGTGGACGGGCGAGGGCCAGCGTGTCACGGGGCTGGGCACCACCCCACACTGCCTTGGTCTCTCAGGCATCCTGCTCCTCCCCCCATGTCCAAGGGTGGGTGCTGGGACCTGATCTGCAGTGGCGGAACCCAGTCCCTGAGTTCCACACCCGCCCTTCCTGTCCTGCCTTTGGGATCTTTTCCATGAGGCAAATAGATGCAGAGAGAAAAGAAGGTCCCCATGGGCAAATACAGATGGTCACCTCTGTCTTGGGATCCCAAACGTCCACTTGCTGGGGCCGGGTCCACCCTGGGCTGCCAGCCAGCCTCTGCCCAGCCTCCCTCCCGTCACCAGCTCCTCCCTCCCCACCCTGCTCCATCCCCCAGGGAGAGAAGGCCGTCCTGGCCCTGGCTGGGGGCTAGGCCCCACTCCTCGGGCAGACTGAACCCCAGCAACTGTCCCTGAGCTGCCTGGTGGACGTGCCACAAGCATATCTCAGGGGACCTCGGGTTGTCTCCCCAAAGCGTGAGTCAGGCCCTTGGAGCTGCAGGGAGCGCTGAGCCCCGCTTTCAAGAGCCGGCCTCCAGCAGGGCCGGAGGGACGCACGCAGGCTGGCCTCTGCATCCTTCGGCCACTCGTAGCCCTGGGGCTCTTGGGGGACCAGCAGCCTCGGACCCAAGCTCAAGCCCATCACCTGCCGATTGAAGAGACCCTGCCCGGCGGTGGGCGTGCCCGTCCAGTGAGTCACGGCCTGGCCCTTCCATGCACGGACTGTACTTAGGGGTAACGCTGGCCCCACCAGGAGCCGAACTACCACCCGACCCCTGCTGCAGGTACAGTGGACATGAGAGGGCAGAGGCCCTGACACGATGGCCCGAGGCAGTAACGGGGCCCTCGGGGGTGACTCTGGGGCTCCTGGCAGAGCCTGGCCAGAGGCGTCCCTGAGTCCGGAGGCAGGGGAATGACACACTCGCACCAGGCCGCTCCACGCCCACTCCGTCCCTCATCCTCTGACTCCAGCCTCGCCCTGTGCCACTGCACCCTCCGGATTCTCAGACGCCGCAACACCCAGGCCTGCGGGAGTTCACCCTGTGGGCGGCCCCACACAGGGAAGACGGGAGACACGGACCCCACTCTTCCCAGAGCAGGAGCCCCTGGATGTGCCCGGCCGGCTCGCCGCCCGACACCTGTGCCTGCTCCCAAATAGAACCTGTGCACACATACACACACGCACACACAGGAACACACTCACATATATGAACACACCACGTGCGCACACACACATGAACACACCATACTCCACACATGTGTACGTACACACACCACACACATGTGTGCACAATAAACCTATACACAAACACATGTGTGCATGCACACACATACACCACAGACCTTACACCACACGTGCATACACGCACTCCACACCATATACCACATGCATATGTACTTACACGCACCATACACCCATGTACATGTGTGTGTACACATGTGCCTATATACAAGCATGCATACATACATACACATACACACACCACAGACCCCACGCCACACCTGCACACACGTGCACATGTATATATGCCATACCCCCATGCATTCACACATATACAATACACACATGCATACATGCACACACCACAGATTCAACACCACATGAACACACTCTACACCACACTACACACATGTATATTTACATACTTATGCACACATGCATGCACACATAAACCAGTACACAAATACACATGCCTGAACATAAGCACATACATTCAATAGACACATGCACAAACCACCACACGCCTATACATAGTACACACATAGCACACATGCCACACACGCTCTGCACACACATGCACTCCTTGACTACAGTGTCCAAGTGCGGCCGTGGAAGCCCTGGGTACCCTGGAAGGGAAGGATCCACGTGGAGTCACATATCAACATCTTCGTCACTCGTGGGGACCACAGGCCTCTCTCCTTCCCTCCCGGGACTCTCTCCTCCTGTTCAGTGGGGGGCCGGCCACCCCAGTGTGCACCCGTGACCTCACCATCATTTCTGCATAAATACAAGCAGGCCTCAGGGCCTTGGGACGCAGCGTGTCCATTGTGGGGTGGGTCATGGGATTCTGGCACCTCTCTCAGATACACGGATGATGCTTCTCCCCTTCTCCGTGGGTCTTTGGGGTGCCCCTCTCCCGAGCCAAGGGGAGGGGCTCTGCCTGCAGGGGTCTTTCCTGCTTCTGGGCTCTGTCAGGCGGTCTCTGGGGGCAGCCAGTTTGGGTTCCGCACACCCGCCACCTGCGTCCCATAGTCAGCAGGACACCTGAGTGAGACTCCCCCCACCGCCTGGCCCGCCTGCCTCCCAGGAGTAGGAGGGCCCAGGCTGGACCTGGCAAGGTCTCTGCAGGTCTGACCCTCTGGGGTTCTGGGAGCCAGAAAGTCTGGAGTGGGGGCCCAGGTGCATTTGGGCAGCACAGCCAGCAGGGGGCAGCACCAGGCAAGCACTGCGGTGCGGGGCTCCTGGGAGGCCCACCTGGACCTGGGTCCACATTCTGCAGCTCTGGGCTGGCTTCGGCAGGAAGGGTTGGACAGAAGGGCACCGCACCGTGTGTCTTGGGGCAGTGGAGGGAGGGAGACCTGACCCAAGGCTGAGGCCCACTGCCCACAGATGGAGTGGGGGTGCAGGGGCCACCGTCGGGCTCATGGGCAGCAGGGATGCCAGCAGAACGTCCTGAGGCTCTGAGGCTGGGCCAAGAGCCTAGTACTGCCATGTTGAAGCTCCTCGTTGCACAAGGAGACCTGGCCTCGGGTGAGGTGGGTCCTGGGTGTCCAGGGCTGTGAGCTCCGCTGACCGGGGTGCTCAGGGCTGCTCCTGCTCACCCTGAGTCCTGACTGTGACGTGTCTAGGGGAAGCTCCTCAGGAGAGAACTCCCCCGCCCTGCTCCAGGGCCGAGGCCTGGCTGGCCATCAGGGGCTGGGATCCCTCCTCACTGCCAGGCGGTCCGATGCCGTGGCTCGTGGTCAGACCCCGGCATGGAGTCATGGCCAGGTGCAGCCACACGGCTTGTCCTGTACAGGATTGCCAGATGTAGTAAATAAAGATACAGGTGAAATAGGAATTTCAGTAAAACAAGGAATAATTTTAGGCATAAATATGTCCCTGGTGACATTTGATACACACTTGTCCTAGAGAAATATTCATTGATTATTTGAAATCCTAATCTAATGGGATGTCTGGAGTTCCTCCAGGCTACCCCAACCCAGGCCAGGTTCCCTCTGTTCCCTCTGCTTTGGAGCCCTCTGGTGGACTGGGACCTGGTCAGAAATTCTCAGTTCAAGGAAGGAAGGACATATTTGAAAAAGAAGAGTCATATTTCATATTCCTTAAACATTTTAGCTTCCAGGTCTACACATGGCCTGTCTTTGACCTGAGTGGGGTTTTCTTTGTCCATTTACCGGCACCAGCAGGACCCTGGGGGCATGGCGCCCCCTGGAGGCCACTTTCAGGAATGCGTGCACGTGTTCCAGGGCTGGTTTCCTCAGATGCAGCCTTGAGGGTGCCCTGATCCCCTGGATTGCCCCTGCGGTTCCTGTTTCCCAGGGATGCCACACCCGCATCTACCGGGACGGGTCTAGAATTTTCACCTCATGGGCCTTTCCAAGTCCACTTAGTTTTCATCCCAAAGTCTTTCTTTTCAATTTCATTAGATTTCATGATATGTAGTAAAGTTTTTACTAAAATAACAAGTAAGAGAACTGGGCATGGTGGTATATACCTGTAATCCCAGTACTTGGGAGGCTGAGACAGGAGGACTGCAGGTTTGAGGACAGCCTCAGCAAACAGTGAGACTCTCTCTTCAACCTAGCGAGACCCTGTTTCCAAATAAAAAATAAAATCAGGCTGGGGTGTAGCTCAAAGGTAGAATGCATATGGGTTCAAATCCCAATGCCACACACACACACACACACACACACACACACACACTAATAATAATGAATACAATCAGAACCTGTGGGTTTGGGAACAAGTATAGGTGACTATTAGAAGATCCTTCCTCAAGGCGGGCGTGGTGGCGCACGCTTGTAATCCCAGCATTTGGGAGGCTGAGACTGGAGGATCCGGGTTCGCAGTCAGCCTCAGCTACCTAGTGAGGCACTCCGCAACTTAGTGAGACCCTGTTTCAAAATAAAGAATAAAAAAATATGGCTGGGGGGTGGAGCTCGGAGGTAGAATGCCCCTGGGTTCCATCCCCAATACCGCAAAAAAAAAAAAAAAAAGAAGGTCCCTCCCCTTGGGGGAGTAGAGGGCATGCTTTCCGAGGGACCTAGGCCTGTCGTTCAGCGGGTTTGGGGGGACCATGGAGGACAGTGGCCCACGCCTTCGGGTGAGTCTATTAGTTCTCAGTTCTGTGATGTGGCGGGGACGGCAGCAGGTGGCTATTGGGGACTCATGGCTTGAGCACTGGTCAGTTGGGTGAAGGCAGACAGCCCACTTTCTCAACCCCAAGTTCACTCAGCACTCTTCCAAACCCTGCTCGCGGATCCAGTAACCATCCCGGCCTGAACACCCAGCACGCTGCAGGAGCCCAGGAAGACGGTGGGCAGGACGCTGAGGATGAGGGGAGGGTGGCGGGCTGGAGGTGGACGGGGCGGCAACGGCCGCTGAGGTGCTCACTCTTTGCCTGGCTGGGGAGGGCAGGTAGTAAAGAAGCCAGCCAGGCCCTAGAGCTGACGCTAGATGGTAAACCTGGGAAGAGACACTGTTGGAGCCGAGGCTCTGAGGCCGGACGAGGGGGGCAGCTTGGGCTTGTCCAGAGCACACCAAAGCTGGGGTGACCATGGGGAGGAGGGGGGGCAGGAGCAGGCAGGAGGCACAATGCGTTGGACAGAGTCTCAAGGACTGTGGCTTCCGGATGTTAAATACTGACCAAGCCGGGTGTAGTGGCGCACGCTTGTAATCCCAGCATTCGGGAGGCTGAGACCGAGGATCCGGGTTCGTGGCCAGCCTCAGCTACCTAGTGAGGCACTCCGCAACTTAGTGAGACTCGGTTTCAAAATAAAGAATAAAAAATAGGGCTGGGGGTGTAGCTTGGAGGTAGAATGCCCCTGAGTTCAATCCCCAGTACCGCAAAAAAAAAAAAAAAAAATACTGACCAAGTGTCTGTGGTCCTGCAGGGGCGATGGCCAGAGGCCTCCCGGGCACCAGCCTGGGCGTCTGGGGCTCCTGATCACACAGGCCACACTTGGTGTGTTCCCAGGATGGACAGCAGGGGGCGCCAGAGACCTAGCGCTGGAGTTCCTGGGAGGCCGCTGCTTCTCTCTGCCACGGGCGGTGATAGAGTGACCTTTGTCCACCACGAATGGCCTTCAGCAGCCTGAGTGTCTCTCACCTCGGGCAGGTGGCTCCTCCCAAGGCCTCTGATGCGCCCACAACAGGGCCCCGTGTGGGTCTGTGCTCACTAGAGAGCGGTGGGCATCCAGTTTCAGAGCCGTGGCTGGACAGATGTCTAACCTACAGCACCTGGGCCCGCCCCGACCTGTTAAGTTAGCGTCCACGTAGAGAGGCTACACGGCTGGGCTATTTCAAAGCTCCCAGGCTGACCCAGTGCGCACCAGGGTTAAGAACCACAAATCCGGCTCGGCTTGCCTCAGAAACACGTGAGAAATGCAGGGTCCTGGGTCTGGCCCTGAGCCCAACACTCGAAACTCAACTCAGAACCCATCCGAGAGGCAGGGCCCGTGGGGATCTGCGCTTTATCAGTTTCCCCAGAAGCTTGCCCCAGCCTCTGCCCAGGTGTGAGCCGGGTACAGCAGCTTCTGCAGCCCCCGGGAACTTGTTAGGATGCAGAGCCCCCTCCCCAGTGGAACCCTGCATGATGACAGGATCTCTAGGGGTCCTTAAAGCCCAAGGACCACTGCTCTGGCCTCATCAGACCCCCTCCGGATGGGCTGCAGGAGAGTAGAGAGAAGGACTCATGGGAGCCGTAAGGAAGGCATCTCAGGGTGCAGAGGGCAGGGCCTCCGGGGGCCAGGGAAAGTCCCTGTCCAGCCAGTGAGCCGCTGGCCCTGAGGACTCAGCAGGAAAGTGGGCGCAGTGGTGATGGGGTGGCTGGTGAGTCTGGGGGACCTGGGAGGTGGCCCAATATGGCGGGCAGGGGGGTAAGTAGGAGGGAGCTGTTGGTGGTGGTTTTTAAAGTTTTTTTTTCTTACATAAATGTAATAAGTTAAGGAAAATGCATATACCCAGAAAAAGGGGGAGATAAGTATCTATAGCCATAGTTCAGCCAATCTATAACATCACTGTTTGTTATCCTAGACTTTTTCTAGGTTCAGCCTTTTAGTAGGAAACAGTAGCAAAGACGCACTGGGTGTCAGTGCACATCATTTCTTCAACATGACAGACGTGGTCACCAGCAGGGGGCGGTGGGCTGTGGCTCTCTGGGCCTCTCCTGGTCTGACGCTGGGTGGAGCTCACGCCTGTTCCTCCAGACGCTGGCCAGGCCTTTCCCTTTGTGGGTTCCCCTGAGTCCTGCTGTGTAATAAATCCAGCCAAGATCACATCGAGTTGGGCCCCGCAGACTCTCAGCCATTCACGGACCTGGGGCGGTCTTGGGGACCCCGGCGCAGCTTCCCGTAAGAGAATCCCTTATCTCCTGTAGCCACGGGATCCAGAGTTCTGAAAATGAAACCCCGAGTCTAATCCGGTGAGTGACTACATTACAATGCAAACTGAATCTTCTCTCTGGGTCTCTTTGGGCAAAGTTGGGCATTGTTGGGGAAAGGTGGCATTCTTAGTCATTTGGAAGGGGACCTCGAGCTGCAGAACCCCACAACGCGTGGGTGAGCAGGTTCCTGACACCCTTGAAGGGCCCGGGGTAGTGAGGGAGGATGGGGGAGAGCCCCAGCCTGGTCAGATGCCCCTGCGTCCTGTGGCGCCCTCAAGGGGCAGGGCCTTGAGCTGCACTTATTTGGAGAGACAGGTGGGCCTGGGCGCTCTCCTGATCTGTGTGGTTACCGTGTCATTGTGACCTGAGCCGCCGGCCTCTTGGCATTGGCTGCTAGTGTCCCTGGGGCAGGGACACTAGCGTCCTGCCAAATTACCAACTTAGAGGCTTTGTGTAAGCCAGAAGCTCTGGTCTGGAGATGGGTCCAACCCACCCCCCACTCCCTGCCTGTGACTTTGCTCGGCGGGTGTCCTGTGGCAGGGCCCTGCAGTGGCTTCTTCAGGGACTCTTCCTGCCTGCCAGTCCTTTTGGGGACAGCTCTGGGACCACTGGATCCCTCTCCCAGGAGCGGGAACTCAGCCAGCCCCAATTTCTGACTCAGAATATCTCTCCCTGTGGAGAGGAAGTTGGGTTTGTTTCAAGTACCAATGCTGAATTCATGCTGGAGCACTGTCCAAACGGCCCGTGCAAAGATGTTTTTCTCTCAGTTTCTCTTTGGCTCAGATTTCCCCAAGTCGGTCCTATGACTCTGCTCGCCAGCAGGGTGACAGAGGCCCACAGTCCTCCGGCTGGGGATGAAATATTCAGTTTGGCGGTCCAAGCCAGTGGCGCTTCCTTCCTGGTCCCCAGCCCTTGTATAAAGAGGAGCCTGGGAGTTGGCCGCCACTCCCTCTAGGCGGCCTGGGCAACAGGACGGTGACAAGGTAACCTCTGGAGGGCTGGGGCGGCTCCCCCCTCGGGTGAGCACTGAGAGGGGCCATCCTTACACAGTCACCCGGAGGAGAGGCCGGCCGAGGAGGCAGGGACTTCAGCTAAGAAGGGTGGCTTGTGACCACTGCAGCTGGAATCGCTAAGAAAGCAGGAAGCTTCCCGACGGTGGCCCACTGTGGCTGATGGACGGGGCTGGCCCCGGCGGGCAGGTGGTCTCATCCTTCTGGCTTCCTCCCGCTGCAGGAGGACCTGAGCCAGGCGATCGGCTGCCCCCGGGGAAGATGCAGGCCTGCATGATGCCAGGGCTGGCCCTCTGCCTCCTGCTGGGGCCTCTCATAGGTGAGGGGCTTCTCAGGGACAGGGTGCAGGGGCGCGACTTCCAAAGGCCCTCCTGCACTCTTCCCTCTGGCTGCAGGCGGGCCCTTCAGGCCCCCAGGGTGCCCTGTGACGGTCTCCTCTTCCCTTGCAGGGGCCAGGCCTCTGCAGGAAGACACAGGTAAGCTGCTCCTGATGTCTTCGTTTGTGTAAGTAGCAGGTGGGAGGCAGAGGTTGCTCCTACTAGGACTTCTCACCCCAGGCAGATACAGAGAGAGCCAGGCTCAGCCGAGGGCTTGGGAGAATGCAGGCCGGGCCTCGCTGCCTGCCCGGGCTGTGTGTGCAGAGGGACCCGAGGCCTACGCAGGCCTGCTGAGCCCTTCATTCCCACCCTCCCACGAGTCCTCACACAGTCCAGGAATATCCGGGTGGCTGGCTGTGTTGTCCCCTGAGCACTCCCAGGACACTGCCCGCACCCGCACCCCCCCAACCCCCAGCCGCCTCCCTGCTCAGCCTCGCCCCCAGCAAAGACCGCCTCCCTCACTTCCTCTGCCCAGACCAGGCGTCCCCAGGAGGCAGGGACACTGCCCTGTTCCTGGGATGACCGGGGCAGCCCAGAAAGGCAGGCGGCACCGATGCAGGCTCCGCGGGGCCGTCCACCTGCCCAGGGCTGTGGAGGGAGGTGTCTAGGCCCCTGGTGGCCTCCCAGCCCCCGGGCGGCATCCTGTGTTTTTCAGACCCTTATGCCGAGCCGCCGGCCATGCCCTACTGGCCTTTCTCTACCTCTGACTTCTGGAACTACGTGCAGTACTTCCAGACGGAGGGCGCCTATCCGCAGCTGGAGGACCTGGCTCGCACCTTCTTTGCACACTTCCCCCTGGGGAGCACCCTGGGCTTCCACGTCCCCTACCAAGAGAACTGAGCGGCCTTCAGCCTGGTGCCTGCGGGCAGGCCTGAGGTCGTCCAGGGCCACCGTGGGGGTGGGGGAGTTGCCTCGCGTCCAATAAACTCCCCACGAAAGATTTACAGCAGACCTTGTGGCTTCTTTCAAGAAACAGCTGTGCACAGCCCTGTTATTTCTCAGACCAACCTGACTTTATTCTGGTCGCTAGTGAGAACCCCTTAGTGAATATGCGCATGTCTCCGTCCACAGGAGTATTCACAGTGGCTCTCGTCCTGTGTGCCACCCGCCCATGGGGTTCTCGTGATAACCTGGGGCGCTGTGGCTCCCCCACATTGTAGGGGAGGGAGCTGAGGCGGAGACTCCAGGTCCAGCCTGACCCGGCAGGCCCCACGGCTGGTTGCAGGAGCGGCTTCTAGCCTGGCAGCCCCGTGCCCGAGGCTGCTGAGCTGGGCAGCCCTCACCTGGGCCAGGCGTCCACGGTAGACGTGCGGCACACTCCCTGGAGTGGCAGGATGTGCGGAAGTCAGAGACCCCTCTGTGAGGGAGGCGGAGTCTTTGAGGGAAAGGCTCCAGGCTGGAGGCTGCGGGGGGACGGGGGTGTCCCTCGGCGGGCAGGGGAGCATGTCTGGGGACGGCCTCTGTGCAGGTGGGGCGCCCACACCTATGCCAGGTGTGCAAGCCCAGAGGGTGCTGGTCACCCTGCTGCTCACGCCGTGCTTGGGGAAGAAACAACCAAGCGGGCAGCTCCTCTTGACCACTGGCACGTCTTGGTGGCCTCGGAGCCCCCGGGCGAC
The DNA here is from genome assembly GCA_004027655.1 of Graphiurus murinus. Taxonomy (NCBI): domain Eukaryota; kingdom Metazoa; phylum Chordata; class Mammalia; order Rodentia; family Gliridae; genus Graphiurus; species Graphiurus murinus. The sequence goes on along the minus strand of PVLC010002213.1, from coordinate 49,365 downwards.
ACACTGACCTGGCAGCCCTGGCTCACCCCCGTGCCCAGACGTTGCCCACTTCTTCCCACCCAGGCCACAACCTCCCCACACAGCTTGGCTCAGCCCTGGTCTCCCTGGAGCCTCCCTTCCCCCCGCCCCCTCCCCACCCTAGCCGACAACCCCAAGCCCACCCACTTCCGAGAGTTGTTGAAGAAACCACGAGTCAACGAGACTGTTGAAGCATGCAAGGGGAACTTTATTCAGGACCATTATTTATTCAGGTTTAGGAACTTGCTCTGTGGGGTCTTGCAGTGGGGCCAGGCAGGGGGACTGGGGGTCGGACCGCAAACAGCAATGGCAAGTGGGGATGGACAGTCAAGGACCAGGACAGGGTGGTGGATGCTAGGGTGCTTGGACATCATCTGGGGAGGGAGGAGGAGGAGGAGGAAGAGGAGGAGGAGGAGGAGGACGAGGAGGGGAGGAGGAGGAACCTGATCAGATATGGAGGGTGATCACATCTCCTGGGGTGTGGGGCTTCTTGCTACAGTATCTTCACAGGCTCTTTGCTAAAACTGGCTTTTACAAGGATATGCACAGACGGGCTAAGGTTCAGGAGCCTGACTACAGTCTGGTCGACCAGAAAGTTTCTGTGGATGCCAGGGGCGTGGTGGCGCATGCCTGCAATCTAAGCCCTTGGGAGGCTGAGACAGGAGGATTGCAGGCTCAAGGCCAGCCTCAGCAACTTAGTGAGACCCTGTTTCAAAATAAAAACAAATAAATAAGTAGGGCTAGAGGTGTAATTCGGAGGTGGAGTGCCCCTGGGTTCAATTCCCAGCACCAAAAGAAGACAGACAGAGACAATCTTTGTCGGTCTAGTCCAAGTATCTCCTGCTTTCTCTCCCTCCTCCATTCTTCCTATCTCCCTCCCTCCTCCTTCCCTGCTTCCTCTTTTCCCCCTTTTCTTCCCTCCCCCTTTTCTCTCATTCACATTTCTTCTTTTAAAAAATATGGCAAAATACTTCAACATAAAAATTTCCATTGTAACCGTACTTAAGTGGTACTAAGCACGTTCACCCTGCGCCACCATCACCGTCATCCACCTCCAGAACTTTGTATTGCAAAACTGAGACTCTGCTCCCATGAAACGCTACGCCCCCAGGTCCCCTCTCCCAGACCCCGGCACCCACCATTGGATCAGCCGTCTCTGTCTCTGTAAATGCGACTACTCTAGGTATCTCAAGGAAGTGACATCATACAGCGTTTGTCTTTTCCTGCTTGACTTACCCCACTGAACACAACATCCTCAAGGTCGTCCATGCTCTGACCAGGGGTCAGAAGGTCCGCCCTGTTTAAGACTCCCCATTCCACTGTAGGATGGACCCATGGAAGGACACTGGGCGGTTGCAGCCTTTTCGGCTGGCGTGAAGCGGCCGTGCCAGCAGCTCTGAGAGCCTGCTGCCCATTCTTTGGGATATACTGCGGGGTCATGGAGACATTCCGGGTTTAGTCTTCGGAGGAGCCTCCTTACTGTGGTCCGGGCTGTCGCATGACCTAGACTACTGCCCTCGAGTGCCAGGTTCCAGGGTCCCCGCCTTGTGCCGGGGCTGTCAGTCCAGGCTTTGGACAGCGGCTCGGCGAGGCGGCGGCAGCATCTTCCCGAGGGTTGGGCGGTGTCCGTGGAGCCCAGCGGTGTCCAGCACCGTGCCGCCATCTGCACCCTTCTCTGTGGACCGGCCCGCTGCGTCCTGCAGGCTGGAGCCCTCGCTCCCTCCATTTCCCGCGGCCCCAGCGTGTGATACGCACCGACTCCGGGTCCCCGCGCCCGCGACAGTGGCGGTGCCACGGCGGGCCAGCTTCAGCCCGGGATCTGGGGGAACCCGCGTCCGCCGTCCAGGGCCACCGCGGGCACCACGGAGTCGCGGTCCTCCGGCGTGTAGACCTTCCCGGCGGGCGGGAGCGTGCGCCGGAAGTCGACGCGGCGGACCGGAAGTGGGCCGAGAGCGGCGAGCCCGAGATGAAGCCGGCGGTGGACGAGATGTTCCCTGAGGGCGCTGGGCCCTACGTGGACCTGGACGAGGTGAGGCGGCGGTGGCCGGGCTGTGGGAACACTGGTCGCCCCGCCAGGCGTCCCGAGCCCGTCGTGACGGGCCACCGGCGTCTTGCCGAACGTCGGCGACCGCTGCGCGGTGATCAGCCCGAGTCTGGCGCCTTGGGAGGAAGGCGGCTTCGGGCCGGAGCTGGCGCCGTCGGGAAGCGGGCAAATCCAGGACGGGGCCTCCTGACGGGTTTTACCCAGGAGGGAAGGCCAGAGCAGGGCCGACCAGCAAACTGGTCGAGAAGCAGCGCTAGCCGACGTTCCTGTGCACGGAAGAAGGGGAGGTCTGGCAGTGATGCGCTTTGCACCGTGCCCGGGCAGGATTAGGAAGTGGGCTCGCTTCTTCTGTCTCCATCGCAGTCAGAGTGACCTTGGCCGATGTGGTGTTCTGTGAGATGGTTTACCCAGGCTAACTCTTGCAGGATAATGACAGCTTCTGGACATCCGAGCCTCACGTTCTCTTTCTCAAAGCTTAGACAGTCACATGCAGTCCTGTCCTCCGGAGGTCAGGTGTGGCAGAGACAGGCTGATCGCAGATGCTACTTGTAAAGGGAAGCTTGAACTGCCCTACAGAAGTATCTTCAGGGCGTTAGGCAGCTCAGCCAAGGCTCAGGAGAGGAGCCGCCTCTGCAGCCAAGCACTGAAGCCTGTGTTGGTGTTGCCAGATGGACAGGGATGAAGGAAAGCAAGGCTGGCAGGAACAGAGCCCCGGGAAGGGGACAGGTGGGATTGCCACTGGCTCACTAAGGGGTGGCAGTGTCATGTGGTTTAGCCTGGCACAGCTTACAGTGCAGGGGCCAAATCATAAAGAAGTAAAAGTAAGAAAGAATAAATGGACCCTAATGCACATGATGGACTTTCATGAACATATCAGAGTCAATCACTAAACTGAACTTGAGAAGGAGGTAGGGTGAGGGAGTGGGGCAGGAGTTGGGGAAGGGTTAAATGAGAAATGTGTGCATGTATGCCTTTGCCAGCTTGTACCTAACAAAATGTATGATTACAGTGCACCAATTAAAAAAAATAAAATATTAAAAAAGAATAAATGGGTGGGATCACTTGCACTAACTAAACCCCAGGGCGTTAAAGCAAGGTATGTAGGCTTTGGAGAGTTCGGACGTTGGGTTTAGGGTGAGAGTAGAAAAATGGAAACAGGGAGAAAGGAAGCTTGAAGAGGGTCTGGATGAGTTAGGTGGAAGTAGGGAGGAGCGGCCCAGGGGGTAGGTGGTGAGTCTCTGGCTTGCTGTAGTGATGGGGGTGGGGAGGGAGGCTGAGAATCTGAGAGCAACCATGAAAGGGAGCACAGAGGTCTCATTCACTTGAGAACCACAGAAGGGCTGAGCGAGCAGCCTGGAGGATGTAGGGCGCCAGGGCCAGCTGTCTAGGGTGTTACCACCAGAGGACTGCCCCGCCCATCCATGCACAGTCCTGACTGCACTGGAGTGCCCAGCGTTGGTCGTGGCACCAACTGGTTTTACCACCACTGTAGGCTGTGGCAGCGGCAAGTCCCATGAGGGTAGCCCCCTGACCTCAGGGCCAGGGCAGGTCAGCTGAAGGGAAATAGTTGTATCCTCAGAAGAAAGTGGGGTGGTTGGGCAGCCATCGGGCTCTGTTGCACTGTCCGGGAGGAAGTGGAGACCTCCTCATGAGGCTTCCAGGGCAGTCGGGGGACTCGGCACTGTCAGATTTCTTTACAAAAGTCAAGGAAGAATGGAGGAGTACAAGACCTGGAGAGTCCTCAAAAACGGTTCCTTTGAATTTCCCCTTTACACATACTTCCTTGTCTGGAACAAAATTCTGACTCCGGCCCCAGCACTCTGCTGTCAGCCAGCATGCTGCTCTGCGGAGGTGGGGTGGGCGCTCTCACAGAACATGGCTGACAGCCTGTCCTTTCACTCCCAGGCAGGAGGCAGCACTGGGCTCCTGATGGACTTGGCCGCCAACGAGAAGGCAGTTCACGCGGACTTTTTTAATGGTAAGGATGCCAGGATTCCAGGTGCCAGATTTAATCTGAAAGTTTTTTTCTGCAGGTTAATGCAATGGGACAACTTTGTGATGAATAATTTTGGTCGGGGAACGGTGCCAGAGTACAGGGTGGAGTGGATGAAGTGGCTACACTGGCGGTTAGCACTGCCAGTCAGCCATATTTTTCAGGTGAAAAAATAGCATGCAATCGCTCCCCATCTCACATTCAAGTGGTTGGGTTGAGCGCTGGCCTAGCGTTAGCACATGCTCATGAACATCTGAGAGAGTGGCAGGGTCCAGGGTCGCCCCAGACAGGCACGCGCTGGCCTCTGCACCCCCTCGACGGCCTCTTTTCTTTCCTGTCACAGCCCACACCTGTTTGCCAACCTAGACTCTTGTTCCTCCAGCTCCCTTACAGAGTGACAGCTGCACTCTGGCTTCAGCGCTTGTCTGAAGTTAGGACACAGGAGACCCTTTCATCTTGCATTAAGAACTCTTGAGACATGGTAGGAGGCATACTCCTCTTGCTCTTCTGAATTCGGAAAGTCTTGTTCATACAAATTATTTTAACCCTTACCGAGGGCTCAGGCAGTAAGTGGAAATACAAGATGGTTTCCTGCTCAGGAGAGTAAGTGATGGTTTTCTCTCTTCTTCTTCCTGCCGTAATTGCATGGCGCTTGCCCCTACAGAGAGTCTTTGTTACTGGTTAGTAACAGCTGGGATGTGATCTTGTCCCCTTGGTTTCTGACTCACCAAAGACCCCTGGTGTCCTGGGCCCATGCTATTTGACTGACTCATAGACAGTCATTGCCCAAGGAGAGAAGCCATGCTGCCAAATAGGACGCGCTGGGGGCAGTGACGCTGGAGCTTAGCCTTGAGAGCTGATAGCCTTTCTCTAAAGTCTGTCCTAGGGAACAAACGGTACAGAGGTGCCGGCTGTTCCCCAAGCTGCCTCATGAGCACGGCTCCCCTGGGCAGGGTTGTCATTCCTACTGCTGGCACCATCGGCTCACATTTGGGTCACCTTCAAAGTCCCTTTTGTCCTTAGCTGGTCTCTTAGATTAGAGGCCATTGCACGTGGTTTCCAAAGACAGCCCTTCTGTCCTGTTGAGAAGGAGCTCCGTGGGGGGCCAGCATGGCTTGTCAGGAGCTGCTACCAACACCAGCAGGCTGGGCATCTTCTCCTTGGGGGCCACCCTGGCAGGGAAGGAGTACAGAAGGCCTTTGTCCCTGCTCCTCCCCCCGCCCCACCGAGCTTGGGAGCATGTGCACACTGTCCTACAGGCCTGCCAGTTCTGTCTGCTTTGAGAAGTATGCGTGGGCTTCAGCTAGGGCTTCTGCCAAGGCCTTTGGGTTCGTCGGCCAGATGGGCTTTGGAACCATGGGCTCTAGCCACGGATGGGACTTACTGCCTTCCCTCACTGTTTTCAAAGCAATGGAGGGTTTAGGCAAGGTGGCAGGCAGGGACGGCACTGCAACGAGAGCCCTGAAAGGCCAGGTGGGTTGTGCCTGGAGCTTGTGTCAGGGAGGGAGGCTTCTCCACAGTGACAGTGGAGCAGAGGTTTGCGTGTGAAGGGTTTTGCTGGGGAGGGGGCCAGGCAGGAAGTGCCCAGAGCAGCAGTGCCACACGCAGAGGTCAGGAGACAGTGAGGACGCAGAGCACCCCTCTGTGTGGGTAGAGACGCTTCAGGACACCGCCCGACCCCAGCAAGGCTCAGCATGGCTGCAGGAGGCTCAGGTCAGGAGACAGTGAGGACACAGCACCCCTCTGTGTGGCTAGAGATGCTTCAGGACACCGCCCGACCCCAGCAAGGCTCAGCATGGCTGCAGGAGGCTCAGGTCAGGAGACAGTGAGGACGCAGAGCACCCCTCTGTGTGGGTAGAGATGCTTCTGGACACCGCCCGACCCCAGCAAGGCTCAGCATGGCTGCAGGAGGCTCCTGTCCTGCTGCGTGTCTGACTGCCAGGTAGACGCACTTCTGCACAGTCTCAGTGCTTGGCCCGTAGGAGTAGGTTTAGTCTTTTCTTTTCCCATCATGAAAGTGATGCTTGCCCCTGGTTGGAAACTTGGAAGGTGCAATAAAGTAAACAAGAATGAAGTGGCCTTGGTTGTCATCCGACACAGTCCCTCCTGAGTTTGTTGTGCTTCCTCTAGCAGGAGCAGGGCTCAGCCCGTGTGTCTGTCCAGCTCGGCTCCTCCGGACTCCTCAGTGAGTCATTCTCAGTGGCTCAGTCCTGCTGCCTTCTCCACCCTGCATTTCACTGTCAGCACAGACGCGGGTGCTGGCGTGTCCTCTGGTCATCGTGTCTGTGGGCTAGTTGGCAGTGTGTCCATAGCTGGCAGTGTGTCCATAGCTCCCTGTGCTCTTTTTCTTAGGATGACCTTCCGAATAAGATCAAGATTAAAAATACACTGTAGACAACCCTGAACTGTGTTTGTGAACGCTGGCTGGATAAAGCGGAGAGTCTGCCATGGGGAAAGTCCTTTACCTACTTGTTTTCTGTTTGTCTTTTGAACTACCGTATCATTCATTTTAAAGTGGTTTCCTTGGGTGCTTGCCCTCTCTGCCCATTAATAATGTGACTCTGTTTGTGTAGATTTTGAAGATCTCTTTGATGATGATGATGTCCAGTGAGACTCATCCAGCTGCACTCCTGCGTCCCACTTCGATCTGCACAGAGGACAGTGTCACGTGGTTTTAGAGACTTTGCGGAGGTGACCAGAAATTAGGACTTGCTCAACCAAGGGAGGAGAATTGTCTGAACCACCCGTTCATCTCTGATTGGACCAGTCTTTGTCTTTATGTCAATTAAAAAAAAGCAGCATCACATGCAGGGTAATTTGAGTTCTTGTACCTCTGGGTGAATGGTGCAATGCCTGAAAGTCTGTAAGTGTGTGTGTTGTGTGCAGGTGTTGTATCAGCACACTGAGAGAACTGCGTCAGTCAGCATAGCAAGCACACTGCGCTGTGTTCAGTAAGCAGTGTGGGGTGGCTGGAGGTATACAGTCTGTTAAGATGACATCTGGGTTAGCAGGCAGTGCAGGTCACATGCAGGTGTCCCATCACTGGGTCCCACCCTTTCCCTGTGTGAGCTGGGACACTCATTTCCTCTAGTCTCATCAGAGGCCTTAAAGAATTAGAACAACTGGGTAGTGGCTTTGGAAGCAATGCTTTCTACATGAGAAATAGATGTGCTGATCCATTCAAGGGAAAATGTAACATCTACAGGGAGAAAGGTTTTCTCCCTTTTTTTTTTCAGTTTTTCTTTTTGCTTTTTTAAAATTTTTTTATTAGCCCAGGTCAGTAATTGCTAGTTGCTAATGGCTGTAAAAATTTAAGATTGCTATTTCATATCAACTTTCAGGTGAAGACTGTTCCCCAGGATAGGAGCTTCCTCGCTGGTAAACAGGATATGGGTTTCTGGACATCCTCTAGGTCTTGGGTCTTTGGTCTTCAGCAGGAAGGAACGATCCGAGGTGAAGAAAAGACAGCCAGTGTACAGTGACTCCGTGGCACAGTGGTCCTGGGGCCGGACCGACATGTCTCCAGGAACGCCAAGACGAGGGCCTCAGAAGACTCCCTTCTGGCCCTCTAATTTCAGACTAGTCCAGTCAGGCAGCCTCAGGAATAGCGGTGTGCACACGTGTCTGTCTGCTGCCCGTATTTAGGCCTGTGCGAGCGCTGTGATGCTTCCCTTTGCCTTCACAGAATCCTGGCAGCTTCCTCAGTACCGCGAGGCCAGGAGACAGAATTTCTACCTTTTTGCTTCCTCACCTTTGGACTGGGAGGAAAGATCACTACCAGGTGAAAGTAATTTCAGCTGTTGTCCTGTCTGCTGATTCATGCTTTCTGACAAGCTGCTGATAGACGTGAGAGTGTTGATGAGACATGGCTCTTTCTAATGTGTGATGCCAGCCCTGTGGACCTACGGGCTTGGCTCTGAGCTCGTGGGTTTGGGGAGCAATCAGGGAATAGCATTTGTCTGGGTAATTCAGGCTCTGTTTGAGCAAGGGCCACAGCCAAGGACCTTGGAAGGAGCATCTCCTTTCCCAGCCCTCAGACTTTTGCTTCTTCCAGGGTTGGGTGAAAATGCCCAACTTTTCTGTGGGCATTACACCCAGCTTTGCACAGGCCATTTGAGTAGAGAGATGTGGAGCTAGGTACTGTGGTGCATGTCTGTACTCCTAGCCACTCAGGAAGCTGAGGCAGGAAGATCACAAGTTTGAGGCTAACCTGGGTAATTTAGTGAAATCCTGCCTCAAAAAATAAAAAGGGATGGAGATATAGCTCAGCTTGGTTGTAGAGTGCCCCTGGGTTCAATCTCCAGCCCCCCCCCCCCCCCACACACACACACAAAAGCTGGGACCTTTACAAGGGCTTAGGAAACCGCTAGGGAGAAGAAGACAGGCTTCTGAATTTTCAGACAAACAGAAGCTGAGCCAGTGGTATTTCAAAAACAAGCCATATTTTTAGAAAATGGGCATTATTGATACCAGAACTTTTGACTGCTGTGATTACTACTTGGAGCCAAGATGAAGAAGTATTTAGAAAAGCATACTCAAATGAAAAGCCCCTTTGTTTCCCAAGAGGCCAGTGCTGGGCACTCTGGAGCTGGGCCTGTCCTGTGTCTGCTGAGACCTGACAGGTCTTAGGATTTAGGCCTCAGCCAAGAGTGAAGGTGACAGCCCTGCGTGCTTCTGCCACACCCCCCAGGGACAGGCTCATATAACCTGCGTTGGCGTGTGTTTGCCAGGTCCTCCAGTAGCACTGAGCTGTCAGGCTCCGCTTCGCAGGTTTTCTATGAGTAATGTTTCCCTCCACAAGCCACAAAGCACCACTCATAATCATGGTTTTAATGGCTCCTGGGTAATTTTTGAGGTGGTGTGTGTGCTTGCAGCCTGGTGGTTGTCACCGAGGAGCCCTGGCGGGGACGTTCAGGAGCAGCCACTGACTTGCAGGTGAGTGTGTGGTCGAGGGACATCCTGGTTCTTTGTCCCCAGTATCAAGGAGCGTGTCTGGCACATGGTAGTTGCTCTGCAAATGTCTGTTGAATAAATAAAAGGCAGCATCTCTGATATGCAAGTCCCAGGTCTTCCTGGAGAAAAGAAAAAAACCAACCCAGAGAGGTGCCGAGCATCCCCCAGTGCCACACTCTGGCAACTCAACTTCCTCACCATGTCACACCAGCAACACACAGGTGAGTGCCAGGACTCCATTGGTCACGCTGTCACGAGCACGGCAATAGCTGGTTCGTGGGGCTTGAAAGCCTGGATTTCCTTTTGTTTTGGGGCCACACCTGCCTGGAGAATTCTGCCTGAGCCCCTGCTGTCTTAAAGACCCCAGGGGTGAGACAGGTCAGATCTTAGCTGAACAGGGCCAGCCAAAGAAGACTGCCCCATGAATGTCCCAGCACGCTGGCCCAGCCTGGGGATGAGGCAGAGGCAGCAGAAGACCCCAAGCAGCTCCTGGACCGCTCTATTCACAGTCTAGGGTGCCCACCAGCACTCTGTAGAGAACTGCCTGTTCTTATTCTGTAGACACTGGGCTATCTGGCAGCCCTCCCTGGCCCTTGCCCCATATGCAGTCCATTAGATCAGGTGGGCCCCGGCCCATAGGCTGCACTGAGTGGAGCAACAGACCCAGGGGTCAGCCAGAGCCCCAGAGCTACGGGTGTTTACGGGGACTTGGGCCTTGAGTGACGAGGGGAAGGGAAAACATACGGAAGGCAAAGAAGCAGCATGGCGGAGCAGCTGAGCAGACGGGAGCATTGCTGAGGGAGGGTCCATGTGCATGCAGAGGTGGGCAGGGGCCTGTAGTGCTTGAAGTCTCATGGTGGAGCAGCTGAGCAGACGGGAGCATTGCTGAGGGAGGGTCCGTGTGCATGCAGAGGTGGGCAGGGGCCTGTAGTGCTTGAAGTCTCATGGTGGAGCAGCTGAGCAGACGGGAGCATTGCTGAGGGAGGGTCCGTGTGCATGCAGAGGTGGGCAGGGGCCTGTAGTGCTTGAAGTCTCATGGCTCCACAGACCCAGCCCCTCACTTCCTGTCCTGGGAGCAGGGCCTGAACACCAGCGTCACGTGACCTAGACTCCTGCTTGGAGCCCAGGGAGCCTTGCGTCTCAGGTGGTCAGGCTGCTGGGCTTACCTGCAAGGTGCTCGTTTCTCGCGGTTCTGGAGGCTGGGAGTCCAGGATTGCTGTGCCAGCAGATCTAGAGTCTGGCGAGGGCCCGAGTAGATGTACCTTCTCACTGTGTCCTCGTGGTGGAAGCGGAGTGGCAGCCCTTGGGGGCCTTTTTTTAAAAATAAAGGTCCTAACCCACTTGTGACGGCTCTTAAGACCTAATCACCTCCCAAAGGTGCCACCTCCTGATGCCATCGTATCCAGGGCTGGGGTGCTTTCAGCGTATGAATTCAGGGGACATAAGCAACCAGACAGTAGCACCTTGGAACTGAAGAGTGCACAAACATGCTGTGATGAAGGGACAGCCTGCCAAGCCACCCAGAAGGGGACAGGAGGCCTGGACACAGCTGTGACATGCTGCCTGGTCAGGAAAGGTGTGTGCGCGTGCGCCTGAGCAGGGCTGTGGCTAACAGGGTTCCTGGAGCTTGCCCGGGTCAAAGCCCAGCTGCCCCTCGGTGGTCTGGAGTCGGTCTGCACCTGGACCTGTCAAGTGGGGGTGACAATGACACTGCCCTTGTGGAGCTACCAAGGGGAGGTCGTGAGTGAATACAGATAATATTCAGCAGCGCCCTGCAAACGGTGATCATGAATATTACTATTATCATTAATATTACTATTATTATCAGCACATTGTGCATCACAGGAACCCTGTCCTCATACTTGGCTTTCCTCTCAAGTTCTGATTTTATACAAATACCCGTCTTCTCATTGGACACAAGGAATTGCACTGGCTCGGAATCTGGAAGCAAACAGGTGCTAAGCCCCATCCTGGAGTCAAGAGCTGATTTCTCTCTCCCCAGAGGCCATAAAGCCAGGAGACAAGTGGCAGAGGTGGAAGGAGTACTGGAAGTGTAGGTCATAGGCAAAGAGCAGAAATATTAAAGTTTACCATGAGTTAGTAAGTTTTTCGTCTCTGTGGCCAAATTCCTGACAGGAACAATTTAAAAGGCAGGTTTATTTGGCTCGTGGTTTCCGAGGTTCCATCCACGCTCAGCAGGCTCCACGGCAGAAACATGGCGGCACAGGGAATGGAGAAGAACAACTGCTCGACCCATGGCAGCTGAGAAGGGGGGACGGCCACGCACAGACATAATCTCCAAGGCCCTCTCCCCAGTGAACCACCTCAGCCGTGCCTCCCAGCGCTGTATTGGTGACCCTGCTTTCAACATATGAGCTTGCGGTGTGTGTATGGGGTGGGGGGGGTCACTCCAGATCCAGATCATAACCCTGGTCCTGCCCATCTTACAATGCATTCAGTCTACCTCTAAGTCCCCATAGTCTTAACAGTTCCAACATTACTTAAAAATCCAAGTCCAACATCTCTGAGTCTCAACGCAAACTCTTAGCTGTGAGCCCCTGTAAAAATTGAAAGCAAGTTATATATATCCAATATATAATGGTGAGGTAGGATAGAAAGAATAAAATATTAGGCAGAAAGATGATAAATTAGGAAGGAAAAGGAAAATGTACTGTTTGGGTTTGGGGAGTTCATAATCTCTAACTCCAACCTATAGGGTGTGTTCTGTTTTAGGCAGAAACCTCAATGAACTTACAGCCTTAATAACAATTGCCCCCCTCCCCACCTGAGATTTCTGAGATGCTTAGTAAACAAAGGATCCATGAGGAGGACAAAAGTCAGCTACCAGCCTACCACCACCCTTGGATCTGGAGAACCTAAAGAAGAGGAAATCCAGACCTCCACTGTGTGACCCCACCTACACCATTATGGGAGTTCTATAAAAGAACTGAAAAAGTTGCAAAGACCCTCTTGCCTATACGTTCTCTTCCCTATACGTTCTCTTCCCCCCTCTTGAGATGGCCTATCCTCTCCCTGGAGTCCCTCACTTTCCCAATTAGAACCTCTGTCTTTTCTGACTGGTGCGTGCTGAAATTCTTTTGTGCTATGTTGTAAGCCAAGAACCCTACAGAATAATTATGTATTCCCATAACAATGGCACAGAGCAAATATTTCCATTCCAAAGGGAGAAATAAGGGAATAGAAGGGATGTAGTGGCACACACCTATAATCCCAGTACTTGGGAGGCTGGGACAGGAGGATCACAAGTTTCAAGCCAGCATGTAGTAATTTAGCAAGACTCTATTTTAAAATAAAAAGTAAAATAGGGCTTGGGTATAACTCAGAAGTAGAATGCCCCTGGGCTCAATCATCTCCAGTAAAACACACACACAACACACACACACACACACACACACACACACACACACACACACACACACACACGGGTTCTAAAGGGGTTGGGCAGCCCTGCCCTAGGGCCTTGCTGATTGCAGCCCACATGGCTTCTCCTTTAGGCTGGAAGCCTGCAGCTTCCCTTAGCAGATATTTCACATCCTGGCCTCTCTTAATTCCTGGGGTCTCCACTGTAGCTTTAGCTTCACAGCTTCATTCTCATAGCTTCATGCTGCCTACAGGGATTCTGACCCTGCTGCACTTTGCCTGGCCTCTTGGGCCTTCCTCTGGAATCTTGGTGGAGGCCTCCATGACCTGTTGACTCCAGCATCCTGGATTCCTGCAGAACCAGCACCACGTAGATGACGCCAAGGTCTCCCACCAGCTCAAGCAATAGCCAGGGCCACTGGACCAGGGCTTCAGTGGTCCTCTGAGTGCTTAGGCAGCCGAGCACTGTGAAATGAATCCTGGGGAAACAACTTCTTAGGCAGCTTTGTGCGAGCAGAATTCCCCCAAGACCTCTTCTCAAAGCAACCTCTTTCAAACAAGTTTCCACTTTTACATCCTTGAGCCTAGGATGGGTGGAATCTTGCTGATTACTGAGATGCCCTCAAGGCATCTTTCCTGTTGTCTTTGTGCAAAGTACTTCTCTTTAGTGGTGGCAGTCTCTTCAACCACACATTCTTTGACTACAATTTTACATGTGATTTTCTGGCCAATCTGCAAGTTTAAAAAAATATGATCCTTTGCTTGCTGCTTCTGATTTTTACAGTAGTCCTGGTTAAAAGCTACCAACAAGACCCATGCCATCACCTGAATGCTATGCTTCTTTGACATTTTCTCCACCAAATTGATTAGTTTATCACCTTTAAATTCAGCCTCAGAAATTCTCAGGACCTGGGCAAAATGTAGACGAGTTCTTTGTCTGAATATAACATGAATGGCCCCTAGTCCAATTCCCAATAGAGTCCTCATTCTCATCTGAAACCTCATGAGCACAGATTTTAATGTCTATCAATATTCCTATCAGCATTCTGGTCTAGCTCCCACCAGAATCTCCCTTTAAACTCTGCTTGCAACATTCTAAGTTTTCTCCAGCGTGCATCACCAAACCACTCATACTCTGCCCACAAACCACTTCTAAGGGCTTCTTACCCACATGGTCAGGTGTCACTATCACAACAACCACCCGCTCCTTCACACCAGGGTTTGTATTAGTCAGCTTTCTGTCTCTGACCAGACTACCCGACAAGGACCACTTGTGGAAGAGAGCTTTATCTGGCTCAGTTTCAGAGGCTCAGTCCTCGGGCAGCAAGCTCCAAGGCAGAGGGAAGTGGCTCAGCTCTTAGCAGCTGAGAAGGAGAGAGAGAGAGAGAGAGAGAGAGAGAGAGAGAGAGAGAATATGAATATGAGAATGAATGAGAGTGAGGATGTAGGGAAAGACAGAAAGAGAAAGGGGCCAAAGACAGATACAATCCTCCAGCCATGCCCAGCCTCTGAATCTTGCCCCATTGGCAACTGGGCTTTGACATATGAGCATTCGGGGGACACTGCAGATCTAAACCACACCATACCAAATAGCATGAGCAAAACAATGCATTAGAAAATAATGAGCACATGTATAAAATTCCATGCTAAAAAGAAAATAAAAAAAAAAGAAAATAATGAGCACAGAATTTCTTTAGAAAGATAATTTACAAAAGAACCAACCCACATGGCCAGTAAATATTTAAAGGTAGTACTCAGAATGACGTGCACTTTTAAAATGTCAGTTAAGCCAGTCAATGCTACTAGCAGGCAGACATGTTAAGTGATGAAAACACCACCCATTGTTGATGGAGAAGAGGGGAACAGAAAGAAACAACAATTACATATACACCCAACAGTATAACACCTACATATATGAAGCAAACACTGGCAGAAATGAGGGGAGAGAAAGGCAGCCATATGGTGGTAGGAGACTTCAGTACCTTCTTGTAGCAAAGGCAGATCATCCAGACAGAAAATCAGTAGAAAATGGACTTGAATGATGCTGCAGACCAAATGGAACTTACAGACATCTACAGAGCATTCCACTGGCAACAGCAGCAGAATTCCCCTACACTCGGGGCGGTGTGTTCTGTTAGTGTTTTGAAAGCAGCAGCAGTGACCGCAGTGAGCACTGAAGGTCCACGTGCCTTGCTTGTGGCCTAGCAATACCATCCAGGGATGTCTGTTGTGACATTTCTTCCACAACAGTAAAAAAGCATGGATACAAAATGAACGCTCAGTAGTTGAGGGATTGATGGTGTGGTGATGCCATCAGGTCCTGTCTCCACTGGACAACAAGCTGGAGGGGGGCCATGAAAGCCTGTGGGTGGGAAAGGAGTACAGAGAGATGTGTGTTACCTGACCTTTTAACCTATTTACATGCACGTGTGTGTAGAGATACATACTTTTTAGGTGAAAATATTTGTGGTGTATACATATACATAAAATCCCACACACCTCCACCTGTGCAGCCCTCCTTAGCCTATAACTATGACTGCAACCTGTGTGTATGATCATACATCCATGTGAATGTTCCAGGAAAGGTCAGGCCAACTGCCCCGTAGGGAGGAACAAAGGTAAAGAGCCTATGAAATCCCAGCACAGAGGTGGGCAGCGGGGGCTCAGGGAGCAGGTGACTGGCCTGACCCCACTCTTGAGGGAGCACTTATAGGTGATCCCATTGGAAGAGTATCAGGGAGCTTCAGGAGAGGGTGTACTGTCTGTCCTGAGGGAGGTATTTGGTGTCGGGGCCCTGTCCAGGACCTGCAGTTGAGGAGCTGGCCTGGAGGGCAAGGTATGCCTGGCTCTCCTGGAGCTGCTCCTACCTTTTCAGCTGGACGCTTCCCTGCACCTCAGTATTTTCTGCTCCGCCGAGAATCTGTCTACATTGTGACAAGACAGAGATTAATTTATAGGATTTGAAAGTCAGTTGTGGGTCCATGAATTGAAGCTTCCTGTAGGGCAGGGATGGGGATGCGGGAGTGCTTGAGTGATGGCTATGTCTTGCTTGTTTTATTTTATTTAGATATTTATTTTTTGCTTTTGACTATTTCAACTTTAGAATTTATTTTGCTGAGACTTAATTTATGCAGTTACTTGGAATACCTCTGTGTCTCCAACTGTGCTCAGTGCAGTTAAGTAAATTCTGAAAGAACATGTTAGAACTCTTGCTGAGGCAAGAAAACCACTAGATCTTCCATGAAAATAACATTTGGAGCAGTTATGTTTTTATTTATTTAACATCTTGCTGATGATCAGAATAATCCCAAAAGACGTGATTCATTGACAGCCAGCGCTGAGCCAGCATCTGCACTCCATCACGCAGGGCATCGTGCTTACTTTGCAGATGTGTAACCTGAAGCTCCTGTAGTGGATGGCTCGCCTGGACTGGCCCTGGGAGTGGTGGCAGAGTGGGCTTTGCCCTAAAGCAATGCAGTGTCTGAAGAAAGCATGGAGGCACTTCAGGATTCAGGCACAGGTAGATACTTCCCAGGTAGACTCCAGGAGCTCAGGAAGTAATCGTAAGAACTGACCAGTGGAATGGCATCAAATTAAAGAGCATCTGTCCAGCACAGGAAGCCACAGAGTGAAGAGACAACCTACAGGATGGGAGAAATCTCATGCTTCTCACCAGGTTAATATCCAGAACAGCAGAACAGATAACTCAAAAAACTTGGCACAAAAGAAAACTCCCCCAAATAGGCAAACTGACCGAGTAGACACCTCTCCAAAGAAGAAAAATGAATGGCCAGTCGTTATATTAAAAAATGTTCAACATCTTTAGCCACCAGGGAAATGCAAATCAAAACTATTTAGATTCCGTTTCACCAGAGTCAGAAGGGCTATCATCAAGTATAGAAAAAAAACCAAAAACCACTGTTGAGGATGCAGGGGAAAAGGAACTCTTCTGTACTCTTGGTGGGGATAGAAATTAGTACAGCCACTGTGGAAGTTAGTATGGAGCTTCCTCAAAAAAACTAAAAGTAGATCTACCTCATGATCCAGCAGTACCACTCCTTGGTATATACCCAAAGGAATTAAAGTAAGTATATACTATAAAGGTTCTGGTATGCCCATGTTTATCTTGTCACAATTCACAAGAGCCAAGTTACGGAATCAGCCTGGGAGTCAACATGAATAGATAACAGAGAATGTGGCATATACACACATGGTGTATTAGTCAGCCACCAAGGAGAATGAAATCCTGTTCTTTGCAGGAAAACGGATGGAACTAGAAAGCATCAAGGTAAGCGAAATGAGCCAGGCTTACATAAGTATTGCACGTTTCCTCTCATGTGTGAAATCTGGAGAAAATATGATGTGAAAGCAGAAGGGAGACTATTAGAAAATAGGACAGAGAGTGAGGTTGAGGAGGGGAGAGTAAGGGAGAATAAGGTGATGGGTATGGCCGAAGTAGGTTATACGTGCATACAAATGTGCCACAACAAAACCCATCCTTCTGTATAGTTAATATGATCTAAGAAGTGCAGTGCCCTGTTCAGCCATGGGTGTTCAGGCTCTGACCCCAGTTCCGCCCTCTGAGAAGTGCAGCCTCAAGTAGGGCATCTTACTTCGCTACCTGCATTTTCCTTCTGCACTAATCAGGACTAATATAATACCTACCTCGAGAAAGAGTTTAAAACTTCCGCTCAGCAAAAAGATACTACTGAGGAAATGGCCAAGCCAGAGACTGAAGGACTAGTCACAGAAGTTATATTTGACAAAGGACTCGCCTTGTCCAGAACACTTTGCCTCTGTCAAGAACTGGAAATCAACAACGAAAACCTGCACAGCCCCATGAAAGACACTTTACTTATAACTCATCAATATTTACTTATATCTGAATGTATACAAATGGCCAGCGAGCTCCAAGCCATAGACTTGGAGAAGATATTTTCAATACATAAATACGACAAATGTTTGTAAAAACTCAAGAATGAGCCAGGCATGGTGGCACACACCTGTAATCCCAGTACTTGGGAGGCTGAGACAGGAGGATCGCAGGTTTGAGGCCAGCCTCAGCAACTTAGTGAGACCCTGTTTCAAAATAAAAATAAAAAGGGGGCTAGGGTTTAGCAAGGAGGTAAAATTCCCTTGGGTTCGATCCCCAGTTCCAAAAACAAACAACTCAATAATAAGAAGATAAATACCCCTTCAATAAGCCAAACATTAAATAGACCCTATACCAAAGAAGAAACACAAATGATCAATAAACATATAACAAGATATCCAACATCAAACACCAAGGAAACACCATCAACACCACAATGTGACACCTATTATTACACTCCCACTAGGGTGGCTAAAATTTTAAGTGTGGCAGTTGTAAACGTTGGGAGTCTGCAGAACCATTGGAACTCATGCCTTCTTGGTGGGGCACAGACTCTTATGGGAAAGTGTCTACCAGGTTCTTACACAGTCTATCATGCTTTTCTAGTACAACTAAGCATTTTTTTTCCTCCTAGGTATTAATTGAAGAGAAATGGAAACATGTCACAAAAAGATTTGACAATAATAATTTACATGGCAACTTTATTCACAGTATCCGAAAACCAAAAGGAATTCAAATGTCCATCAGCAGATAAATATCTTTAAAAAGTATGGTATTATGATATATACAACAGAATAATGCATAGCAGTAAAAAAAAAAAAAAAAACAAAAACAAAAACAAAAAACTACTGATACTCATATCAGCATGGGTGAACCACAAAGGCATTATCTCAGCAAAGTATGACAGACACAGTGGACCCAGAGGTCAATGAGTGGAGGCTTAACGTCTAAGGAATTCGCCCGGCTGGCCCCTCACCCCTTTCTTCATTCTTTTTTTTTTTTTCTTTATTTCTGCCCACATTTTATTGGCTAATTCAAGTCATATCACCATGAATTAAAAGATGTAGGTAAACACAATCAGAATACTGAAAACATTGCTGAGCAGCACTGGTGTAATACGAGTTGCAGGACCTCTTTCTTCATTCCTGTCTCTCCCTTTGGGACTATCTGTGCTGTACCCATCTGGGCATTGTGTTTTGGAAACAGACACCTTATTTGGCTTACAGGTTCACAGGTACAGATGAGTTTTGCCTCAGGATGAATCATACCTTGAGTCTGACCTATGCCTGACTTAGATGGATTTTAGGTGAGATTTGGATTTACAGTCCATGTTGGAAAGGGTTAACACTTTTAGGGGTGTTGGGATGGGGTCAGTGTATTTTGCACGTAAGAAGGGCATGAATGCCAAGAGTGGTCAGAGTGGGGTGTTATGGATTGGACTGTGTTCTCTTTCCCAAATTCACATATTGCAGACCCTACTCCCTGCACTCCAGAATGTGACTACACCTGGAGCTAGGACCTTAACAAGACCAGTAAGGTAAAATAAGGTCGAATGGGTAGGCCGTAATCCAGTGTGGCTGACGTCCTTGTGAGAAGAGATCAGGACACAACATGCAGACCTGGAGGTAACCCTCTACCAGCCATGCGGAGGCTTCAGAAGAAGTCAAGTCCAGACTTCTGGCCTGCAGAACCGCGAACGGAACAACTTCTGTCCACGCACCGCTTTGTGGTGGCCGCTGGCTCTAGCAGACTAACACACGTTGACAGGGCGGGCTACTGCAGATTCAGATGCTGAGAACATTCCAGTGCAGGTCTTTGTATGGACATGCGCTTTCATTTCTCTTAGATAAATGTCCAGGAATGATGTGGCTGGTCATACGTAGGTGTGCATAACTTTTTAGTAGACTGCCAACCTGTTTCCCAAAGAAGTGGTACCATCATACATCCTTGCCAGCAGTCTTGGAGAGCCCCAGTTCCTCTTTCTGATTGGACTTTATGTTTCAGCCATTCCAGTGAGCATGCTAAGGTATTGTGTCATGGTTTTTTTTTTTTTTTTGCGGTACTGGGGATTGAACTCAGGGGTGTTCTACCTCCAAGCTATACCCCCAGCCCTATTTTTTATTCTTTATTGTGAAGCCGAGTCTCACTAAGTTGCGGAGTGCCTCACTAGGTAGCTGAGGCTGGCCGCAAACCCAGATCCTCCGGTCTCAGCCTCCCAAATGCTGGGATTACAAGCGTGTGCCACCACGCCCGGCTTGTGTCATAGTTTTAATTTGCAGTTCTTAATTACTAATAAGGTTGACCATATCATCATGTGATTGCTTGCTGTCTGCATGCCTTTGCCTATTTGTGGGGTTTGGTTATTTTCTTATTTAAAATTGTGTGTGTGTGTGTGTGTGTGTGATTTGCTGTACATCCTTTGCAAATAATGTAACTTGCAAACATTTTCTTCCCGTCTGTGACTGCTATGGTAGGTAGGCAGTTTCCTTATGGCCCCACAGACCCCTGCCTCCTGGTGTGCACCCTGCTCTTTAATCCTACCTTAAAGGTGGCCTGGACTTAGTTGTTTTCTCCTAATGAATAGAATGGAATGGAATGTTGGCCAGAATGTTGGTCAGAAGTAATGGAATGTTGGTCAGGATTCAGTTGGTTATGTGAAAATAGGGCCTTCTAATTTGAACGCTTTCTTACCAAGCTTTGACACACAATTAAGGAATTCCCAACATTTCCTAGCTAGGTTTCAAAATTACTGTGGTTCAGTGACCCTGTGTGCTTCCTATCTCTTCAGCGCCCCCCCCCCCTTTTAAACAAGAATGCCTATGAAAGTTACTCTAGGCCTGTCCAGCCGTTGTCATGTTGGGTATGGGGACTCAGTGACTCCCTAGCTTCACAGGGCTCTCGGTGGGGACTCGTGGCTCCCTAACTTCACGGGTCTCTAGGTGGAGACTCACTGCTTCTCAAGCTTCATGGTCTCTAGATGGGGACTCATGACTTCCTAGCTTTGCAGGTCTCTAGGTGGGGACTCGTGGCTCCCTAACTTCACAGGTCTCTAGGTGGAGACTCACTGCTTCTCAAGCTTCATGGGTCTCTAGATGGGGACTTGTGACTCCCTAGCTTTGCAGGTCTCTAGGTGGGGACTTGTGACTTCCTAGCTTTGCAGGTCTCTAGGTCAGTGGACACTGCTGACGAGCTGCAGTTACAGAGCCAGCGCGGAGCCTCAGCTGTGCCTGGACCTAGTGTACATGATGAGAATCTAGACTTGCAGCTGTGTGGAAATGGGGTGCGCCCTTGTGGAACCCTGTGTGCTTAGCAGCTTCTCATGACTGAAAAAAACCTGAGGATGACAGTTTAAAGAGGAAAGATTTATTCTGGCTCATGGTTCAGTCCGTGGTCCACTGGCTATGCTGCTTTGAGGCCTATGGTGAGGCAGAAACACCATAGTGGAAGAGTGTGGTGTGAGGGAACAAAGCTCCCACTCACCGTGGCCTGGAAGAAGAGAGAGGGAGAGAGGGAAGGAAGGAGGGAGGGAGGGACAGAGAGAAAGAGAGGCAGGAGACTAGATACAGTCCCCCAGGGCACCCTCAAGGACCCACTCCCTTCAGCTAGATCCTGGCTCCTACGGTTTCCATCAGCTCCCAGTAATGTCATCAAATGACGACTCCATCAACGCTTGATTCACCGACATGATCAGGGCCCTCATGATCCAGTCTCCCCCAAAGCCCCGCCTCTGATCATTGCTGCATTGGGACCAAGTCCTCAACCCACAGGCCTCTGGAGGACGACTCAGACTCAGATCTGGACCCTAATTCCTGGGATGGGAGAGAAATGAATCTAACCAATAGAATTTGGAAGCGTGCACCCCAGCTGAGCCCTGGGAGGACTGCAGTGTGGGCGGGCAGGCGCGTGGTCACCTGCTGCCTCAGTGAGGCCTGGGGCCCCCACAGCCTGCTCAGCTGTTCCTACACCCTGGCACAAGCCCGCGTGCTGAAAGCCTCTTCTTTTTGGGCTCTAAGTTTTGGGGATCATTCATTTTCATAAATAGTGGCATTATTCTAGCTTTTTTTTCCATGTAAATTTTAGAATTAGTTCATCAGTAGCTACAAAATACCTGCTGAGGTTTTGATGGGGATTTCACTGAATCTGTAAGTTAAGTTGGAGAGAATTGATATTTTAACAAGATAGAATATCTCCATTCACAACCAAACTTTATCTCAACTTATTTAGGCCTTTTTAGTTTTTCATGGGTGTCTTACAATGCTCTGTTTTGTATTTTAACACATTTTGTTAAATTTTTGATGATGCGTTTCATTTGCCTGATGCTGTTGTAAATGTCACTTTCTAAAATTTCAAATTGCAGTTATTTATTGCTGGTGTATAGAAATATAATAGATTTTGCATGCTGTTTTTGTATAATGAAACTCTGCTGATTTGTTTTTTCTAAGAGATTTTTTGGGGGGAGGTGGTTAGAATCTAAGAAATTTTCCAGTAAAAAATATCCCGAGGCTATCTTATCTGGCATGACCTACTAAAACAAGACCTATGTGTCAGTGAAATAGAAACCTTACAGTTTACTTGGCATGCAATAGAAATAACTCTTTATAGCCATCAAAAGACATGCAGAAGATTTCTCCTAGCAGTTTGTGTTTAGTATTCCCCCAAACTAGACAACTTAGATGAAGGTGAATATGAACACTATAAAGGGTGAGAAACATTGACAAATCTTGTCACCAAAAAAGGGCTCATATCAGAGAGGTAGAGAGTTCTACAATAACACGAGAGAGAAAAACAATGCAATAGACAAAATGAGCAGGACATACATACTCCTCCCAAAGAATATCCAAATGGCTGACAAACATGAAAAGATGGCCAAGTTCATCAGCTAGCGAAGATACGATGATGAAAATAGCTCTCACAGGATCCTGACCCACCAGAATGGCTAAAACTTGTAAACACACAGAACACTTTGTAATGGCCATGTTAGCAACACAAAATGCCATTCATTATTTGTGGAGTGGGAATTGCTATCACCTGTTTAGAAAACTATGTGGATGAACAGTTCCACTTCTAAGCATGTCCTGCAGGACTTCATTCCATTCACAGGGAAAGATGTGTAAAATAATGAAGAATTATTTTAAAGGATAGCAACTGGAAGCAACCAACCCAAATGCCCATCATTACCACGATGGATAAAGCACAGTTTCAAAACCATATGCAGATGATCCTGACTTATGATGGTTTGACTTGAAATTTTTTACTTTGATAGTATGGATGCACACCCCTGAAACCATTCAGTTTTTCACTTTCAGTACAGTGTTGAAAAACTAACACGTAATATTCATTACTTTATTGTAAAACAGGCTTTGTGTCAGATGGTGGACTTGTGTACATTTTCTGAGCCCGTTGAAGGCAGGCTGTGCTGTGCTGTGCTGTGATGCTTCAGAGGTTAGGGGTAGTAGGTGCATTTTTGACTCATGATGGGTTTGTTGGACTGGAACCCCCCTGTGAATGGAGGAGCATCTGTGATGGACTCCAGTGAGGGGATCATACAGGGAGTGCCTAAGGATGGCTGCTACAGGCAAAGGTTGGGTTAATCTCCAAAAGGTACTACTGAGCAAGAGAGGCTGGTCACAAAGGACCGGCATGCCTCCTACCCCTGGGAAGTTCTGGGAAGGGAAAGTATGCAAAAGGAATGTGAGCACTGGAGTCAGGATGGGCTCACCTGGGGCAGCGGCAGCAAGGTGGCCTGGGGGGCATTGGAGGATTTGGGCTAATTGATTTCTCTTGACCAGTGGTATTGAACTCCTTGAGCTGTAGATGTGATTCGTATATATTTTTAGATTCATAAATATATATATATACACATATATAATATATATATACACTCATGCAAAATATATGTGTATGTATAGTATATGTAGTATGCTACATGTATACATTGACTCTATGTAAAGCAAAGGCTTATACCTCTTTGCATCTCCCGTTCTGAGTCTGGGAGGTGGGTGATGTGTGTGATCTTCCTTGCTCAGAGCCCACTCTCCATGCCCTGCCCCAAGTGAAGCACTCCGTTTCCCCCCAGGCCTCTGGCAGGCTCTTCTTTAACGGAGGTGCTGTTTTTCAGACCTGGGCTACTCATAGCCAAGCCTGCTTCTTTGGGCACTATGCTCCCTCTGTAGGAAAACCTCAGTCATTGACTGAATTATTGCTGTAGAGTCTGACTCATTGGCAATGGATAAAGATGCCTGGAAGAGACAATCAAAGGCGGTGGCAGGAGGCCCGTTCTCTTGATGCTCGTGAGAAGCCACCAGACACCGCAGGCTCTGTGTCTGGGGTTCATTGACAGGTTTAGTCAAGAGGCACAAATGTCTACCCTCTCTTCCTACAACCTGTGAGGTGGCTCGGGAAGCAGGACACGTGAGAGAGAACGACTGCCCTGTGTGACTCTCCTCTGACTGTGTGGCTCAGTGGGGTGCCAGACCTTGGACATCACTCCTGCTTCAATCTTTAGAGTTCTGGAAACATCATATGCCCTTTGCATCTTTGCTTCAAACACTTAGTAAACACCTGGCACACAAAGCCTTAAAGCAAGATAGATAAATAATTATGCAATTATCCAGTTCCATTTGAAGACAGGAGGATGGAGACACCTACCAGTGACTCCCTCACTATCCAGCCCCAGAAACCGGCTCCCTCCGCCCTCCCTCAGCTGCCTGTGTGTCTCTGTCCCAGCCTCCGCAGCGCGTCCTTCACGTCCTTGTTCCGCAGACTGTAGATGAGCGGGTTGAGCATTGGGATGACCAGGGTGTAGAAGACAGAGACCACCTTGCCCTGCTCCATGGACTCCACAGCCCCAGGCTGTGCATACATGACAAAAAGGGTTCCATAAAACAGGGACACCGCTGTCAGGTGGGAGCCGCAGGTAGAGAAGACCTTGTGTCGCCCGGATCCGGAGTGCATCCTGAGGATGGTCACTGCGATGTAGCCATAGGAGACCAGGACTGCCAACGTAGTGCTCACGATGATGAAGCCACAGAGGCCAAACAGGAGGAGGTTGTTGAGAGCTGTGTCGGCGCAGGCCAGCTGGAGCAGTGGGGGCACATCGCAGAAGAAATGGTCAATGCGATTGGAGCTGCAGAAGGGCAGCTGGAAGGTGAGGCTGGTCTGCACGATGGAGTTGAAGCAGCCTGCACAGAAGGTGCCCAGCACCAGGAGGGAGCAGGTCCTGGAGCACATGGTGACAGGGTAGCGCAGGGGACTGCAGATGGCCATGAAGCGGTCATAGGCCATCACAGCTAAGAGGAAAGTCTCAGCAGTAGCACACAAGGAGAAAAAGAAGAACTGCGTGGCACAGCCCGCAAAGCTGATGACCTTGGAGGAGGAGAAGAAGTTGACCAGGGCGTTGGGGGCGATGACTGACGAGTAGCAGAGGTCGAGGAAGGACAGGTTCTTGAGGAAGAAGTACATGGGGGAGTGCAGGCGGACATCCAGGGTGATGAGCACGATCATGGTGAGGTTGCCCAGGACAGTCACCACGTACAGGGCCAGGAAGATGACAAAGAGCAGGGCCTGCAGCTGTGCACCACCCCCAAAGCCCTCCAGCACGAACTCCTGCCAGGGCGGTGCTGAGAGGTTTCCATCTCTGTGGGTCAGCATGGCCCTGAGCCGGCACAGCAGGATGGAGGACGGGGGAGGCTGCGAGGGGAGCAGGTCATGGTGCCAGAGTCACATGTCCCACGGAGCACAGGGATCCATCAGTGCCACGCTGCCCGTAGACCGAGAGGCCCGCAGCTGCCCAGTTCTCCTTGCAGATGAGCTGGCCCTGGACAAAAGGAGGACATTTCCTCTGATTTACTTAATTCATGAGTTTGTGCTGCGCCCTCCCTGTGCAGAGACTAAGCCATGCTGAGGATGCAGAGGCCTCCAGAGCCGAGCTGAGTTACTCCAAGTGTAAGAGCAGCGGCTCAGCTGCCATGCCTGCTCGGGGACGCCTGCTCTCCCACCCCAGGGACGGTCACAAGCGGCACCATTGGCACAGCTGGCTCAGGTGTCCCCTCCTGCACTTCCTGTGCCTCTCTCACTCAAGCTCCTGATTCAGGTACTCATGAGGACCCCTGTCCTCAGGCCTTGGGCCGGGTGACCATGCCGTCTCCAGGCTGGACGCAGAGCAGGGCAGAGTTGAGGCAGCACCTCCGTCTCCCTGGCAGGACCTGAGCCTGGACCGTGATGACACTCACTCTACGGAGCTCTCTGCCTCCTTAGGATGGCCGTGGCTTCCTGCCAGTGTCCAGATGTTGGACAGGAGCCCGTGCCCAAGGTCTGTTGGAGCAGGAAGGGCCGAGACTCATTAGGGAGAGGGCCCCACCCATTCTTATTTCCAGTTCTGTGCACTCTTCCCTTTCAGGATCCAAGACCTTAAAGGGCCTGCTATTTCCCATTTGGAAAACTAGACAGACTGTGCCTGTGCCCGCCCAGGGCCCGTGTCCCGCTCCGGATCCTCTCGTCCTCCTGTCTCTGTTACAGTCAGTGTGGCAGTGCTTGGAACAGGTGGCCCTGCACCTGTGGGTCGCAGGAGGAGTTGAGTGGGAGGGTTGGCTCTGCATCCTCTAGAGGGACTCCGGGGAGACCAGGGCTGGGGGCTGGTGCTGCACCCCTGCAGTCCTCCAGGCTGACCCTCACACAGTGGGGACATGGTGCCAGCAGCGGCCATCTGTCCCCACCTGCACCCAGCAGCAAGCTTCTCTGGTGTGAGCCCCAGGTTTCAATGAAATGGCCTTGTGGTCACTCTTGCAAGTCCTGAAAACCCCCTGGTGGTCACTGCACTGACTGATGGTGGGTGTGTGACGGGGAAACACGTGGACACGTGCAGCCCCAGGGCGAGGTTCCCTGACCCAAGCTGGAGAAGGGAGGGGGGCATCTGTCCAGCCTGCTGGGGACGCAGGGCAACTAAGGGTGAGTGGACTGAACAGCTGACTGTGGGCTGGGCAGGTGTCCTGCTGCTGAGAGCTGGAATCTCTGCCTGGGCTGGGCCAGCCTGTCCTCTCAGCCCTGCCTCCGTGCCTCCCTGGACAGTGTAGCCGGCACCCAGGAGCTGGTGGGAGATGTAGGAGCTGGAGCCCCTTTCCTGCAGGATCCCAGCCAGTGCTTAGCAAGGTGCACCTAGGGACCATTGAAGGCAGAGGTTCTCAGGGTCTGCCCTCCCACCTGGAGCCTGGGCCAGGGCTGGCAGGACAGGAGGAGGGCTAGAGACTCCCCACGGAGGTGAGGCTGAGTGCTCTACGCACAGCTCAGTACTGCCTATACCCATGGAGTCCCTCTCCTCCTGTGGCCCTGCCAAGGTGTTACATGCACTTACCTGTCCCAGATGAGGCTCAGGACTCACTGCGGTCCTCCAGCAGCATCTGGGCTCCCAGGGTCCCTCGTCTGAACCTGGTCTGTGCTGAACACAGGGAGGTGGACTCTGAGGTGTCCGGCTCCTCTGCAGGGCAGTGGAGGCCTCTGAGCAGCGCAGGGCAGCAGGCAGGCAGGGCAGAGCAGCCTGGGCCAGGGAGGGTCTGTGCGTCCAGACTGGGCTGCAGCAGGCTCCCAGGTCTTGTGAAGAGGAGGGAGGGCGCCCCACTTTGCCTCCTGTGCTGTTCTCCGTCAGTGGCAGCGTGGCGAGGCTCCTGTGCTTGGGTCATTCTGCCCGGCAAGGACTCTGCAGCTGGCAGCTCTGGGACTCGGGCCTCCCATGGCCAATTAGGAGGCTCTGGGCCTCTGCGGCGTGCTGGGACTCCAACTCCCAGGGCCCTAGAAGATGCAGGACTGTGGCCAAGCTCTCTCATCATCGTCCTTTCCTGATGAGGATGGCAGGAAGCCTGAATTCCTCAGGGCCCCCGGAGGATCATCAGGAGACGCCCCAGAGAGATCCTGTGTCCAGTGTCCTGGTTAGGGGATTTTTTTGGTTTAATTATTATTTCTCTTTTCATTGTAATCCTTTATGGTTAGGTCTCTGCTGTGTAAATGCAAGTGTGTGATGCTAAACTTACTGACTCATATTTTTTTCAATTATAATTTTAATTCTATACATTTATGGTCTAAATCATGACACATATATTCAGTGTTTAATGACCAAATAAGGCAGGTAAAGTTGAAAATCTCCATTTTTATCTACAGTGTTCTAATATTTTAATATTTTGCAAGCACTGTAGTATTATTTTTAACTCTTTGTTTTGCCAAAAAATGTGAATTTTAACCCAGAGCTAGACCCCAGGCTCCTAGCTCACAGAGTCCGTCAGACGTGGCTCCAGGCCTCAGTGACGGTGGAGGATGGCTGCGGGGTTTGTCAGCTCACTTACAGGGCAAGGCAGCTGCTGCCACACCTGGGAGAAAGCTGAAGGGAATGGTATTTAAATATTTATAGATCATTTATGCAAATATGAGAAAACATATGTAACTATCATGTAAGATGCATGTAAACCAGGCACGGTGGCGGAGGCCTATAATCCAAGTACTTGGGAGGCTGAGTCAGGAGGATCGCAGGGGGACTTCTGGGTAGATGGCGTCGGAGTGAGACACGTCTCAAGAGGTGTGGTGAACTCGATTCAAATTGGCCATAGAAGCAGCTTTTTGACAGAAGAAAAAAAGCAACAAAAAGGTGAAAAATGCTACGAAAACTGAAATACAGCTGATCAGAATCCGGAAGGCTGATCAGGGAGAGCAAAGAAGCCCATCTCCATGGCCACGGCACCACGCTGCTGAGTGGCATCTGCCATTGAGCCGCCCCCGGCGTGGGGTCTACTGACAAAGAAATATATAACGACCTTCTGCATCTCCACCAACCAGAGGTGGAGTGAGCGACTCCTGAACTCCTCATCCTTAGCCAGGCGGCATATCGAGGCACCTTCGACAGAGACCGGAGCATGTGGTACGACCAGCTTAAGCCTACGTGGGGCCATCTCAGCACACCTCTCCTCACAGAGCTGAAGCAGAGATAACCACTCCAGAGCTTGAATCAAAACGGCCACAGGAGCAGCTTCTTGATGGAAGGAAAGAGAAGCAAAGCAGCATAAAAGTGAATAAAGCAACGGGGCAGCTGGTCGGAATCTACAGAGCACACCAGGGAGAATGGGGGAGCTGGCGAGTGCACGGCAGTAGCAGCCGCCATTTTGTCTACTGCCCACAGCAGCAGAAATCTACCCAAAAGATCTGCAGAGGCCAAATCAGGTCTGTTCTTACAAACTTGCAGGGATTTTTATTTTGTTTCTTGCTGTTGTTTTTTGTTTTCTGAGTTTTTTGTTTTGTTTTGTCTCATTTTTACTCTGTTTTCACTTTGCATTGCTTTGATTTATGTATGTTTGTTCGGAGGATTGGTTATTTTGTTAGCTATTGCTAGACCCTAGAAGTCAACACCTGAAACCACCAAAGACACCAATAGAGCAGGCAGAAGAAGTACCAGAGTAATTGCAACTCAGTACAAGATACCATCCACAGAGAGAAAATAAAAATAAGAAACCTATAAATTCAGAGAAAGCATGTAAGAGCAGCAAAGTTATAAATTTAAGAACAGAGAAACCATGGGAAGGAGAAATACCAAAGAAACAATGAGTCAACACAATCCCACAATAACAGAACTCAACGACACTGAATGGCAGAACTTACCAGAAGAACAATTCAGATCTTCAATAATAGAAACATTACAAAACTTCCAGAAAGAATGCAGAGAGAGCTGGAAAGAAATAAAGGAACAAATAAAGAAGCTGACACCCTGAGCAGGAATCTCAGAGAAGCCCTGAGGGACGTGAAGGATGTGAAAGATGCAATAATAGAAGTGAAGGCATCAATACAAACTATAAACAATAGATTAGACCACATGGAAAACAGAATATCACTCCTAGATGATAACCATTCCAAAAATGAATCCATTATACATAATCTAGGAAAAAAATTCGACAGTATGAATCCGACATTGATGAGATCTGGGCCAATTTTAAAAGAGCTAACCTAAGAATAATAGGCATAGAAGAGGGATTAGAATTTGAAACTAATGGAATAAACAACCTTTTCAAAGAAGTAATATCAGAGAATTTTCCAAACATAGAAAGAGAAGTTGACACACAGGTGCAGGAAACATATAGAACCCCCTTTAGATAAGACCAAAGAAGAGGTTCACCATGCTACATAATAATCAAGATGACTAATATAGAAGCTAAGGAAAGAATTCTAAAGGCAACAAAAGTAAAAGGCCAAGTGACATTTAGAGGCAAACCAATTAGAATCACTCCAGACCTCCCAAACCAAGTCATGAAAGCCAGGAGGGGCTGGAATAACATATTCCAAACTCTGAAAGAAAATAACTTGCAGCCAAGATTCTCCTATCCAGCAAAACTCTCTCTCAAAATTGACGGGTATATAAAAACCTTCCATGACAAATAGAAACTGAAAGCATGTATGTCTTCCAAACCAGCACTAGAGAAAATACTCAAACAGATTAACTACAAAGAAGAACTAACAAGTAAATGTCAGAACCAGAGAAACAATAATTTCCAGGAAGCAAACAACTAAGCAAAGAAGAACAAACACTACCGCAAACAGAAGTCAAAACCCAAAATGTTAGGAATTAAAAATCATCTTTCAATAATCACACTGAATATAAATGGTCTCAACTCCCCAATAAAAAGACACAAGGTGGCAAAATGGATCAAAACCTAGAATCCATCTATATGCTGCCTGCAAGAAACACACCTTACAAACAAAGATTCCCACAAACTAAAGGTGAAGGGCTGGAGTAAGGTAATTCATGCCAATGGAACTCGAAGACAAGCAGGAGTAGCAACTATGATATCAGATAAATTAGATTTCAAGCCTAAGCTCATCAAACTAGACAAAGAAGGTCACCTTTTACTAGTAAAAGGAAAAATACAGCAAGAGGAAATAACAATTATCAACATCTATGCCCCAAACATAGGTGCAGCCATTTTCATAAACTCTGCATGATATAAAATCACACATAGATCCCAATACACTAATACTAGGAGACTTCAGTACTCCTCTCACATCACTAGACCGATCTTCTAAAAAAAAGGTCAGTAAAGATGCTTTGGACCTAAATAATACCATAAACCAAATGGACCTGTTAGTCACATACAGAATATTTCACCCAACTACAGCTGAATTCACATTTTTCTCAGCAGCACATGGAACCTTCTCCAAAATAGACCACATTCTGGGCCATAAAGAGAGCACTGGCAAAGTAAAAAAATGTAACAATTCCCTGCATCTTTTCAGACCACAATGGAGTGAAACTAGAAATCAACTCTAAGAAGACCCAGAGTAATCATATAAACACATGGAGACTGAACACCACATTGCTGAACGAGGAATGGGTCATAAAAGAAGTAAGGGGGGGATTGAAAAATTCCTAGAAACCAATGAAAACAGAGAGACAACATACCGAAACCTCTGGGACACCTTAAAGGCAGTACTAAGAGGAAAATTTATAGCACTGAGTGTCCATATAAGAAGAATGGAAACTCACCAAATAAATAACCTAATGACACAGCTCAAAGCCCTTGAAAAACAAGAACAGTCCAACCCCAAAGCCAGTAGAAGACAGGAAATCATGAAAATCAGAGCAGAAATTGATGAAATAGAGAATAAAAAAAAAATACAGAAAATCAACAAAACCAAAAGCTGGTTTCTTGAAAAAATAAACAAGATAGATAGACCATTGGCCAACCTAACCAAAAGAAAGAGAGAATCAACACAAATTACCAAAATAAGAGATGAAAAAGGTGATATTACCACCAACAGTATGGAAATACAGAGGATAGTCAGAAACTATTTTGAAAAACTATACTTCAACAAAATGGAAAATCTGGAAGAAATTGACGATTTTTTAGATACATACACCCCTCCTAAACTGAGTCAAGAAGCTATAGAAAACTTAACCAATAAAAATCAAGGAGAATCGCAGGGTCGAGGACAGCCTTAGCAACTTAGTGAGACTTAAGCAACCTAGCCAGACTGTTTCAAAAACAAAGTGAAGTAGGGCTGTGGTATAGCTTAGAGTTAGAATGTCTCTGGGTTCAATCCCAGTACAAGCAAGAAAAAAAAAAAATGCATGTTAAGTCTGTATTCTATAAGTATACACAGACATATGGGGTTATACATCTACACACACATACACACACACACACATATATACACACATATATATATATACACACATATATATACACATATATATGCAAACATATATACATACACACTTATGCATATAACCCGAGGAGGAAGACTATTTCAGTATGTTTTGGCAATGAAGAATTTAATTAGACCATGAATATGGCGGGACTTTGAAGGTTGAAGAACAAAGAATGAAAAGAAAAAATACATTGCATAGCTGAGATAACATATTGGAAGCCAAAATAATAATTAGGGGATCAATTTTTAATATTCAAGCTATTATAAGCAGCTTTATGATCATACATTCAATATCTGGGAATAAGTGGATCAAATTTTTATCAACAAACACACAGAAACTCAACAAAGATGCCACAGGCAACCTGAATAACCCATAGTAATTCATAATCATGAAAACTTGAGCTTGTAATTTAAAAATTGCCCAGAAAGAGTTATTCATGCCTGCCGGGGGCCAGCCCTCAAAGAAGCGGTAGAGCCTGGGGGTCCCTCGTTAGGTGGAGATTGAGACGAGGTCGAGAGCGAGTGAGAGTACGCTTACACACCATGTATGTTAAGACATATCTGTTTTTAATTCATCTCATGAGTGTTATATATGCTCATCACAACAAGGTATATAAGAATTTTATAGCCTTGTTATTCCTTAGAATTTTTACAGCCTTATTTTCCCCTAGAGTTAAGTGGGTACATTTTTAACTAGAAAGGCCATTTCCTATAGTGTTTGCTAAGATTAGGGGAGCAGCAGAAACAATACAAAAGTGTAAATGAATTATTCTTTTAGTAGAGAGCAGGAACAGAAGGAGAAGCAGGGTTAAAGGTTAAAAGCGAAGAAGAATTATTTATTGTCCCCCGTGCTGGGCCCTCAACCGTGAGGACCCAATGGAGACGATAATCACGCGTTGCTGGTTCAAGCTTCTTTTATTGTACCTCTCTCTCTCTCTGGGACCGAGGGCATTACTCAAGCAGTAACAGTGACAGTGACAGTAATCGTTCTCTTAACCCTGACAGTAACCATCTCTCTGGTCGCAATCGTCTCTCTCACCCCACTCTCCTTCTCCGTAACTGTTCCTCGAAATAGTAGTCATCCATCCCCTCTAGGGTGAGAGGTGGAGACTCTTAAAGCCAAACAGGGCTTGAGCCACAAGGTGCCTGCATCCAACTCTCACCTGGGAGCACTCTCAGGCCACGGGCTCTGGCGTGCTGGTGCATGCGCTCTAGCGTGGCACAGCCCTAGGATGTTACCACCTGCAGCTGCTCCTGGCACTCTGCCAGGCACCATCCTGAGGTGAGGTCTAGCCGGGCCCAGCTAAGACCCCAACAACTCCCCCTATCTGTTTATATAAAATGGCTGTAGATCGTGTCTGCCTTAGGTTGTCGGTCTTCAGTTGCCCGTCATCGGATCAGTGGTATCAAGACCACCTTCCTGTCTTAGGTTGGTATAACACCGAGCCCGATTTTACCTGTCACTGACCACCGATCTAATATGCTAAGCCACACTCCAGGGGAGGTGTCAGCCTCCATGGCTGTGAATGCTAGCACAATCGCTCGCTGCTGCTATTTCTGGCTGGCCCGCAGAAGACACATGCACCGCACCAGCCCGACAATGGCTACCAAGAGATATAGGCAGAGCTGAAATGTCCATGCAAGCGCCCAAACGGTTACATAACAACCAGATGACAAAGGGCTTAACTGCAGAGAGTTCTGATAAGTCCAATCGCTCGAGACAGCGCTGAAATGTCCATACAAGTGCCCAAACGGTTACATAACAACCAGATGACAAAGGGGTTAACTGCAGAGAGTTCTAATAAGTCCATGAAAAGTCTAATTGGCGGCAGTGGGAAACGTGGGAGAGAAGGAGACTTGCATCAACCCAAATTGCATCAGGACTTAGAGGAGGGCTGCATCATATCTTCAGCACTCCTTATAGGTACTGTGCTGCTCCCAGAGCCATCAGGCCCACAGTCATCAGATGCACCAGCGCCGCTAGCCTCATCTTGACTTGTCGAGGGCTCCGCCACAGGTCTCACTAGGCATTCAGGAACCTAGATTGGCACGTCCTTATCCTGTGGAAATACACAAACAGAACCTCTCTTCCAAATTAACACGGGATTGGGACCATTCCAGGCTCCCGTCAGGATGTCTTTCCACAGGACCGTGACCTGAGGTCGGTCCATACAGCCGGTGTGGCGCTCAGCTGCTGACCGGCCTGAGGAATCCAAGGTCAAAAAATTCAAGACAAAGAGGATAACATTGAGTTTGTCTTTGGAGGATTTAAACCACACCCCAGTTCCCCCTTTGTGTTTATACAGTGCATTTTTGATGGTAAGATGTGCCCTTTCCACAATGCCTTGTCCCTGGGGGTTATAGGGAATGCCATGGGTTAACGTAACATTCATCTGCCACAGGAAGGAGACAAAAGGCCGAGAGGTGTAAGTTGGCCCATTGTCTGTCTTAATATGCCTGGGCAGCCCCCATGCAGCAAAGGCCTGTAGGCAGTGGGAAATTGCATCTCTGGACTTTTCACCGGTGTGAGCCAAGGCAAAAATTATTCCAGAACAGGTATCCACAGATACGTGCAGATATTTCAGTGCCCCGAATTCTGGGACATGAGTCACATCTGTTTGCCAGATATAATTGGGCATTATGCCCCTGGGATTGACCCCAAGGGTAGGCTGAGGTAACAGAGTTACACAATTTTGACACTTGAGTACTATTTCCCGGGCCTGTGCTTTGGTTAATTTAAACTTCAACATTAGATTCACAGAAAAATTGAACAAAAATCTTAGAGGTTTCCCATATAATTTTCTGCCCCTCACATAGGCACAAATACCCCCATTATCCACATCCTCTACTAAAGTGATATGTTTGCCACAACTGATGGACCTAAATTGATATATCAGTATCACCCAAGAAAAGGCCCTTAGGAACTTAGTAAAACCCTGTTTCAATAAATAAATAAATAAGTAAGTAAGTAAATAGGACTGGGGGTGTAGCTTAATCAGTTTAATCCCCAGTATCTCACATACACACACACACACCATCACCCAAGACTTGTAGTATACATAAAGGTTTACTCCTACATTCTGTGGGCTTGGACGAATGTATAATAGCATGTAACCACCATTATAGTGCCACACAGAACGGTCTCAGTGCCTAAAAAGTCCTCTGTGCTCCACGTACTCCTCCTGCCCTCTCCCCAGCCCTCTGGCCACCTATGATTTTACTTTCCCAATGGTTTTACCTTTTTCAGAATGTCACAGCTGGAATCCGACAACACACAGCCTTTCCACCTGGGCGTCTTTCCCTTAGTAATATGCACTTGAGTTTCTTCCATGTCACCTCACGGCATGATAGCTTGTGTCTTTTCAGACTGATGACAGTCCTTTGTCTGGATGTACCAGCTTATCTCTCCATTCACGTACCAAGGGAGTGCTGGTTGCTTCCAACTTACAGCAACTATGAATGAAGCTTTGGCAAGTGTCAATGTGTAAAGCAGGGCATGGCAGCACATGCCTCTAATCCCAGTACTTGGGAGGCTGAGACAGGAGGATCACAGGTTTGGAGCCAGCCTCAGCAACTTAGTGAGGCCCTTGGGATCTTAGTGAGACCCTGTTTCAAAATAAAAAAATAAAAAGGGCTGGAGGTGTAGCTCAGAGGTAGAATGTCCTGGGTTCAATCCTCTCTCTCTCTCTCTCTCTCTCTCTCTCTCTCTCTCTCTCACACACACACACACACACACACACACACACACACACACACACACACAATGTGCAGGGCTTCATGTGGGCATAAGTTTTCAACTCATTTGGGTAACCAGTAAGGAGCATGATCACTGGGTCATATGCTAAGGATGTGTTTCTTAGTTTTTTTTTTTTAATTTTTTTATGAAGCTAGGCTTGCTCTTACAAAAACCAGATAAATAACAGTAGAAAAATGGAAACAGATTAATATAGCAGATAAACTTAGAAAAATAGTTGCTAAACTATTAAAAAATCAAATCAAGCAATGTATAAAAGGAATTATACATCATGACTAAATGGGATTGATTCCAGGTATGTAAGGATAGTTCAATATTCAGAATTCAATCAATGTAATACACCATCTCAACAGAGGAGAGAAGCAAGATCAATCATGTTGCTAGAGGCAACTGACAAAACCCAACTTCTAATCATAGTACGAACTCTTGGTAAATCAGGACTAGAGAAGAAACTTCCTTGATTTGATAAAGTGCATCTACAAGGACCCTATAGCCAGCATCACTGTTCATGCTGCAAAACTACGTGTTCCATCGAAGACTGGGAACAATCTGTCTTATTACTCTTATTTACTACATTACTAGAAGCTCTACCCATTGCAGTAAGTTAGGACAAGACATGAAAGGTAGACATTTCTCTTGGAAATGAGAAAAGAAAATCTCTAAATGCACATTGTATAATTATCTACAAAGAATCCTCCCCCCTCAAAAAAAGCACACGCATGCACATACACACACACCTCATACATAGGGAGTTCATCAAGGTTTCATGATATAAGATCAGCTCATGGATACCATGGAATACTATGAGTATTCACACAACTTGGATAGATTTCAAAGGAATTTTTCTGAGTGAAAGATGCCAGTCTTAAAGTGTTACTTATGATATGATTCAATTTATGAAGCACTTTTGAAATGTAAAAAAATCATATAGGCTAAAAATAGATTTGTGTTGGTGAGACTGAGAGGTGGCAGGTAGCTCCTGCTATAGACGGGCATTGATGGGGTAGCTTTGAGTTGGGGTGGTCTGTATCTTGACTTACATGTGGGGGCCATGTAAACAGATGCACATGTTAAAATCACATAAAACTAAATGCAAGCATACTCCCAACAGTGAATTCATGTAAAACTGGTAGATTTTAATAATGTTAGTTTCCTAATTGTGATATTGTATATTACTTTAATGCAATTTTACCACTACTAGAAAATGGGTGAAGAGAGCCAGGCGTGGTGGCGCACGCTTGTAATCCCAGCATTTGGGAGGCTGAGATTGGAGGATCCGAGTTCTCGGCCAGCCTCAGCTACCTAGTGAGGCACTCTGCAACTTAGTGAGACTCGGTTTCAAAATAAAGAATAAAAAATAGGGCTGGGGGTATAGCTCGGAGGTAGAATGCCCCTGAGTTCAATCCCCAGTACCACAAAAAAAAAAAAAAAGAAAAAGAAAATGGGTGAAGAGCGTACAGGATCTATAGTGTTACTTCTCCTTTGTTTGTGTATGTGTGTTTATGTGTACACAAGTCTATATTTTTGTCTATATTTTATCATAACAAAGCACATGATTAATGCTATATGAAAGATGAAGAGATTTGGAAGTGTGGGAGACAGATTCAGAGATTCAGGCTGGGAGTGCCCAGGAAAAAAGTCAAGAGGAAGCACTGGAGTTCAGGTTTTTATTATTTTTAATGTAAACTGCATTAAATTTTTAAAAATTTTCAGTTGACATATTACCTATATGTACTTATGGGATACAGTATGAGAACTTGGTTCATGTATATTATAGGTAATGATTAAGTCAGGTTCATTAGAATTTCCATCTTTTTAAATATTTGTCATTTCTCTGTGTTGGTGACCTTCCCATTATTTTCTTGTGGGTCTTTGTGAAATATGTAGTAAATTATTGCCAACTGTAGTCACCCCACTGTTGTAGAACACTAGCCTTACTCCTTCTGTCCAGCTGTGTTTTGGTGCCTATCATCCAACTTCTCACTGTCCCTCCCCTCCTTCCCCTCCTAGATGCTAGTAACCACCAGTCTGTTTTGATGAGATCGACATTTTTAGTTTCCACATATAAGTGAGAACATTTGATAATGTCTTTCTGAGCCTGGCTTATTTTGCTTAATGTAACACCCTCCAGTTCCATCCATGTTGTCACAAATGACAGAATTTCATTCTTTCTTTATGACTGAATCTCATTCTGGAGATAGATTACACAGCAGTGTGATTGTACTCAGCAATACCGAACAGTATACCAAAAATTGGTGATGATAGTAAATATTACATGTTTTCATCACAAAGAAAAACAAATAACAAATTTTAAGATAGTATAGAATCAACATAAAAGACACTCTTGAATTTTAAGAAGTCAACATTCCATTCAACTTCACTAATCTAACTAGAACCATGCCAGATACATTGTTGGGTCAGTGACTATATAATAACAAACTCAAACATATAATCAGTCTGAGCAGAATTGTATGGAGTATCTACCATGTGGCAGCTGCATATAAAACATTATATATGATGAAGGATTAAATACACTGCTTCTAACATGCAACTGTCAAGTTCCCCAGATTCTGAGATGTAGGTAATGTAGAAGTAAATGTATATGAAATTTGGGTTTTTATTGTTTTTTTTTCCTTTTCCTCTACACTATTTAAGAATTTGCTACCCATCAAACTTCAGACCAGTTTTCCTGATAATTTTGTCAGGGTTGATGCTCTTATACTAAGACTACTAGCTAATTCCTATTTTGTACCATTAAAGCCTACAGAATAAAGGTAAGTCTACATTTGTGTAATTTTTTTTTCTGTATCGAACTTTGGATCGATGTGGTAGGAGATGCACAAACATATCCCTCTGTCAAATCCATGTAAATACAGAAAGAGACAGGGAGGGAGGGAGAGGGGGGGAGGGAGAGAAGGGGAGAGGGAGAGGGAGGGGAAGAAAGAGAGAAAGAGGGAGGGAGGGAGTGTTATTGTAGCAGCAGAAGATAAAAAGTGCTGTCAATTGGATAAGAAAAGTGAGGACTCCTCAAAGAAATGCTAAACCATGGATTGGATCATTTTGAAGGGTGCAAAGCTTAGATTGGATGGGGAAAAGAATTATACAGAGACATGGAGGTGTTCAGATGCACTCAGACTTGCTTGGGTGTTGGCCCCTGTCCCAGGTCTCCTGAGCAGGAGACTAGGGAGACAGAAGCTGGGGCTAAAGATACAGGGCAGGTCCCCACCACCCCTGGAGGGATGCAGAAACCCCACCCACAGAGAAAAGCTTCCTGGCAGTGGCCAGGGCAGAGGACGATTCTAGTGCAGAGAGACATATGCCAGGGTGGGGTGTGGGTGGCGAGGCCTGCTCTGAGCTACAGGTCTAGGCTTTCAGCAAGCAGGGTTGGTGCAGCTGGGTGCTCTGCCAAGATGTTGACCTGTCCCGTCCCTGCCCTCGTCCTCACCCTGAGCTCTGATGACACAGCACTACTCGATATGGTCATGAGCAAACTGGTGGGAATTAAAGGTTCACTGTGAGTATCAGGAAGCCCTGTGCTGTTACCGGAGCTCCTAACTGCAGGCCAAGGGGATGTCCTGGGGATCGGGTACAGAGAGAAGCTCTCGAGTTCCTGAGGGAGGAGGTCAGCATCATGAACATGGAGGGGAGGCAGAGGGAGCAGCTCCGCTGGAGACTACAGGAGGAAGCTCAGTCCTCAGAGTGCTCCTGAGCTGGTCACGGTGACACCAGGCCACTGTGAGAAGGATCCAGCCAGCAGCTTCTTCAGAGTCCCATCGGAGGTACTCATGGGAGATTCTCCAGCCACAGGCATGTGATGTTCAGTGAAGAAGGAGAGGAACAGGCGTGGAGATGTTGTGTGCACCTTCACCTGCAGATGTCGACCCTGGTCTCCGCACCACAACCCCGGGCTTCCTGCGAGGCCTCTGCTCACTTGTTTCAAAGGGCAAAGGAAATAGGTTTGCTCCAACTGTGGACCATTAGTTTTCTGTTGTCAAAGAACATGCCAGATTCATACTTAATAAGGCCTGGGCCATAATACCATGATATGCTGTATGAAAGATTGGATAGATGGATGGATGGATGGATGGATGGATGGATGGAGGCAAAAACAAACAAAGGGAATACTCACAACACACACATCTGCATTGAGAATAACCAGTATCTCCCTCAAGCCCTTTCCTCCGGCCCCAACAACCATCTCCCTCCTTGTGTTGCCCTCCCTCAGCTGCCTGTGTGTCTCTGTCCCAGCCTCCGCAGCGCATCCTTCACATCCCTGTTCCGCAGACTGTAGATGAGCGGGTTGAGCATCGGGATGACCAGGGTGTAGAAGATGGAGATAACCTTCCCCTGCTCCATGGACTCCACAGCCCCAGGCTGGCCATACATTATAAAACCAGTTCCATAAAACAGGGACACCGCTGTCAGGTGGGAGCCACAGGTGGAGAAGACCTTGTATCGCCCGGATCCGGAGTGCATCCTGAGGATGGTCACTGCGATGTAGCCATAGGACACAAGAACCCCTAGGGTTGCACCCACAATGATGAGCCCGCAAATGGCGAACATGACCAGCTCGTTGAGAGCCGTGTCGGCACAGGCCAGCTGGAGCAGTGGGGGCACATCACAGAAGAAGTGGTTGATGCGGTTGGAGCTGCAGAAGGGCAACTGGAAGGTGAGGCTGGTCTCGATGATGGAGTTGAGGCAGCCTCCACAGTAGGCGCCCAGCACCAGGAGGGAGCAGGTCCTAGAGCACATGGTGACAGGGTAGCGCAGGGGACTGCAGATGGCCATGAAGCGGTCATAAGCCATCATGCCCAGCAGTAAAGCCTCAGTGGTACCCAGGAAGGAAAAGAAAAATAGCTGGGTGGCACAGCCTGCAAAGCTAATGACCTTGGAGGAGGAGAAGATATTTGCAAGGACATTGGGGGCGATGACCGACGAGTAGCAGAGGTCGAGGAAGGACAGGTTCTTGAGGAAGAAGTACATGGGGGAGTGCAGGCGGACATCCAGGGTGATGAGCACGATCATGGTGAGGTTGCCCAGGACGGTCACCACGTACAGGGCCAGGAAGATGACAAAGAGCAGGGCCTGCAGCTGCGCACCACCCCCAAAGCCCTCCAGCACGAACTCCCGCCAGGGCGGCGCTGAGAGGTTTCCATCTCTGTGGGTCAGCATGGCCCTGAGCTGAGATAATGGGGCAGAGGACAGAGGAAGCTTTAAGTGGGAGCAAGGCATGATCCAAGGGTCACACGTCCCACAGAGCACAGAGACCCACTGCATCGGGACCACGCTGCCCATGGACCAAGAGGCCAGTAGCTGCCCAGTTCTCCTTGCAGATGAGCTGGCCCTGGACAAAAGGAGGACATTTCCTCTGATTTACTTAATTCATGAGTTTGTGCTGAGCCCTCCCTGTGCAGAGACTAAACCATGCTGAGGATGCAGAGGCCTCCAGAGCCGAGCTGAGTTACTCCAAGTGTAAGAGCAGCGGCTCAGCTGCCATGCCTGCTCGGGGACGCCCGCTCTCCCACCCCAGGGACGGTCACAAGCGGCACCATTGGCACAGCTGGCTCAGGTGCCCCTCCTGCACTTCCTGTGCCTCTCTCACTCATGCTCTTGATTCACGTACTCATGAGGACCCCTGCCCTCAGGCCTTGGGCCGGGTGACCATGCCGTCTCCAGGCTGGACGCAGAGCAGGGCGCAGCCCTCCCCAGGCTGAGGTGGTGCCTGTCTCCCCGGCACGACCTGAGCCCCAGCTCGGCTTTGCTGAGTGAGCCTGGACCCCAGTGACTATGCTGAGCCTCCTTGAGGAAGTCAGAGCTTCCTTAGAAAGTCCAGATGATGGACAGGTGGTGGGGAGGGACAGCCCAGCCCCATGGCCGGGAAGAACAGCACAGCGGCCTGATGCACTGAGCAGCTGCACACATGCCACCCTGGCCTCACTGCCAGCTCCATGTGCTCTTCCCTTTCAGGATGGAGACCTTCAAGGTCTTGCCATTTCCCATTTGAAAAGTCCACACATTGACCCCTGCCCAGTCCTCTGGGGCCATTCTCTTCTCCTCCTGTCTCTGTCACAGTGTGGCAGTGCCTGGAACAGGTGGCCTTTCACCTGTGGGTCGCAGGAGGAGCTGGGTAGGAGATCTGCTCTGCATCCTCTAGAGGGACTGTGGGGAGACCAGGGCTGGGGGCTGGTGCTGCACCACTGCAGTCCTCCAGGCTGACCCTCACACAGTGGGGATGTGGTGCCAGAAGCAGCCATCTGTCCCCACCTGCACCAAGCAGCAAGCTTCTCCAGTGTGAGCCCCAGGTTTCAATGAAATGCCTTGTGCTCAATCTCTGCAAGTCCTGAAAAAACCCCTGGTGGTCACAGCACTGACCAATGGCAGGTGTGTGACAGGGAACACATGGACATGTGCGGTCCCAGGGCGAGGTTCCCTGACCCAAGCTGGAGGCGGGAGGGGGGCATCTGTCCAGCCTGCTGGGGACGCAGGGCAACCAGGGGTCAGTGGACTGAGCAGCTGGCTGTGGGCTGGGCTGGTGTCCTGATGCTGAGAGCCAGAGCCTCTGCCTGGGCTGGGCCAGTCTGTCCTCCCATCAGCCCTGCCTCCCTGGACAGGGTGGTCCTGAGCCAGTAGGGTGGCCAGCACCCGGGAGCTGATGGGAGATGCAGGAGCCACAGCCCACCTCCTGCAGGATCCCAGCCAGTGCTTAGCAAGGTGCACCCAGGAGCGGCTGCAGGTTCCCAGGGTCTGCCCTCCCACCTGGAGCCTGGGCCAGGGCTGGCAGGACAGGAGCATGTCCAGAGCCTCCCCACGGAGGT
This sequence comes from Graphiurus murinus, assembly GCA_004027655.1. NCBI lineage: Eukaryota > Metazoa > Chordata > Mammalia > Rodentia > Gliridae > Graphiurus > Graphiurus murinus. The sequence goes on along the minus strand of PVLC010002213.1, from coordinate 7,359 downwards.
GAGGCTGAGTGCTCTACGCACAGCTCAGCACTGCCTACACCCATGGAGTCCCTCTCCTCCTGCGGCCCTGCCAAGGTGGGCCATGCACTTACCTGTCCCAGGTGAGGCTCAGGACTCCCTGCGGTTCTCCAGCAGCATCTGGGCTCCCAGGGTCCCGTTCCTCAGCCTGGTCTGTGCTGAACACGGGGAGGTGGACTCCGAGGTGTCTGGCTCCTCTGCAGGGCAGTGGAGGCCTCTGAGCAGCACAGGGCAGTGGGTGGATGGGCAGAACAAAGCAGCCCTGGGGCAGGGAGGGTCTGGGCATCCAGGCTGGGCTGTGGCAATCTCCTGGATCTTGTGAAGAGGAGGGAGGGCGCCCCACTTTGCCTCCTGTGCTGTTCTCCCGTCAGTGGCAGGGTGGCAAGGCTCCTGTGCTTGGGTCACTCTGCTGGGCAGGGACTCTGCAGCTGGCAGCTCTGGGACTCAGGCCTCCCATGGCCAATTAGGAGGCCCTGGGCCTCTGTGGCGTGCTGGGACTCCAACTCCCAGGACTGTGGCCAAGCTGTCTCGTCATCGTCCCCTCCTGATGAGGGTGGCAGGAAGCCTTTATTCCGCAGGGCACCAGAGGACCATCGGGAGCACAGTGCAGGGTACTGGGAGGGACCTTGTGCCTAGTGTCCTCGTTAAAGCTAATCCCTAGGCTGGGTGCTAGTGTCACCTCCTGGGGAGGGTCCTCCCCATCCATCCTCTCCATCCTGTAGGGTTGGTCCAAGGTAGATGCTGTGAGAGCTCCCCATCCATCCTGCTCCGTCCAGACTCATCACTCTTCCTGCAACCCCCGACCCTGCAAACCTTCATCCTTTAGCACAATGGGAAGATGATAAGAACTCTCAAGTCCCTTTCTGCTCTTCCTTTGTAATTTTTCCAACATGCATAAATTCTTTTGTTTTTATGTGCCTTTAAATTCAAAGCAGCTTCTACTCAAAGGAATGTGAGCAACTCAGAAGTGATGAAGTACAGGGCACGTCTTCGCGTTGACTGTGGTAACCTTCCCTCGCTTGGCAGCAGCCATGGTCTGCAGGCGGTCTGCATGCCCGTGGGCTTCTGGGGTCCTCTGTAACTAATCCCTGCATCCCCTAGTCTACACATGGGGTCTCCACTTGGCGCAGGCCATGGGCGCGTTGAGGCAGTGCACAGGGCGGGGCCTCCACTGAGGTGTTTGTGTGGCTACCCTGCTCATAGTGCACACCTCCCGTCCTGGACTGTGAGGCAGTCATGTGCTGGCTGTGCCCCTGGTCACACTAAGTGAAGTCCTCCTTGTAGCTTTGCTGGGTGGGGCTTAGACAGCTGGCTTTGCTTTTTTCTGTTCAACCGCATGGCTCTGAGTCTCGGTGACCAACATCACTGCCTGGGTGCTGGGCTTGTCTTTCCCTGCAAGGCCTGAAGGCCTGGTGAGGTCTCCTGGCCCTCACAACTATGGAGTTCGAGAAATACTCCAGTGCAATGAGGCCCTCAAGTTTTAACTTCATTTTAGTAAGCAAGATTTTGTTTAGGCAATCGTCTTGTGCTGCTGGCTGCAGTCCTGGGGAGTGGGGGCTGGAGCCGGCCATCTGTGCACCGTGCAGGGCTTGTCAGTGCAGCAGTCCACGTGCCTTCTCTGTGTTCTGTTGACCTCTGCTCTCCTTCACGTTCCCTCTGCGTCTCTTTGTTCTTGTGGCAATATTTATAGTCTTCATGTGTTACAAACCCTTTAGGCTTAGGTGTGTGCCATGCGCAGAGCCAAGCCCCCTGATGCTAGATTTACCTATCCTTCAAGCCAAGTTTTCTTAGAAATTACATTTTGATGCAACCTTCTAAGGTTTTAATATTTCTCAGTCAACTTCACTTTCTTTTTAATGTTCCATGGTCCAAAGTAAATGAATGAGTGACGCAGAACCTCCCCCGGCTCCCACAGTGGACGACTGGCCTCAGTGAGCGTGGGAATGGAATTTCTCTCTATAGCTGTGCTTCAGATATGATTGCCTCAGATATCAAGAAAAAAGGATGGAAGGAAGGCAGGTCCTCCATCCTACTTGCCCAATAAATTCTGTTAATTCTTTGCATGTTAAAAATACGAAAAATTTACAGCAGCATGGGGTGCAAAAGACCCAGAGGGGTACTGAACACTGTTTAAAAGACAGTTTAGAAGCTAGGAATGGTGGCACATACCTGTAATCCTAGTACTTGGGAGAATGAGACAGGAGGATCGCAGGTTCAAGGACAGCCTCAGCAAATTAGCAAGGCCCCCAGCAACTTATTGAGACTCTCTTTCAAAATATAAAACAATAAAATGGTTCTGAGGTGTAATCTATAGGTAAAATGCTTCTGGGTACAATCTCCAGTACCCCCTTCCCTCCAAAAGAAAAGACAGTTTGGAAACAACTTGCTTAGTATAGAGAGAAAACCACTAGGTAGAAGTTAATGGGTGTGGGGCACAAATGCATAAAGCTCACTAAGGAAGTAACATGTGAGATCACAAAACAGACGAAATATCAATGGGACATTAGCTGTTTCACAGGGAAAATATAATGTAACTCTTGTAGTCAATGAGAAATGGGCTGGTTGAAAGAACAGTTTAATTTGGAAAGGAAAGTGACAGAGAGCATTCGAGTGAGATGCATGGGGGCTTAAAACTCACGCACTAGTGGAGAGAGTGGGACAGGGAGCCTCCAGGGCTGCCCCGCACCTTCTGCCCTGGTGACGGCAGTAGTGAAGTCCTTACCTATTAATAATTACTTTAATGTAAATGGTCTAAACTCACCAGTTAAAACATAGAGTAGTTGAGTAGTTAAAACATTTGAGTAACTATTGTGTTAAAGAAGTGAAAGGGAACATTAAAAATGAACTAGGGAAAAATACAGCAAAGAAATATATGAGATACAACAAAAACAGCATGGAGAGGGAAACACAGCAATAAATGCATACATTAAAAATGAAAACAAAGTCTTGAATTTAAAAAAATCCTAACTTTAAACCTCAAGGAACATAGAAAAAAAGACAAACTAAGATCAAAGCTTGCCAAAGAAAGTAAACTATAAACATTAAAGCTGAAATAAAAAAGAGAATACAAAAACAGAAATTTCAACAAACCCTGGTGTTTTGGCAAAGATAAACAAACTCTTACCTAGACTAAGAGCACAAGAGAAAGAGCTCAAGAAAATCAGATCAGAAATGGAGGAAGAGATGTTATACCTGATGCCACAGGAAAAAATCATCAAGAGGTATTGCGAACAATTATATGCCAACAAATTGTACTACCTAGAATAAGTAGATAATTCCTAGGAACAGTCTACCAAGACTGAACCAAGAAGAATAGAAAGCCTGAACACACTAATAACAAGAAGATTGGATCAATAATCAAAACATCCCAACAAAATAAATATCGGACCAGAGGTTTCACAGGTGAATTCTACCAAACAGTTTTTAAAAATTTATTTTTGATTGAGAAATATTAATTGAAATCAGTATGTCAAAGAAACACCAGTACCCAATGTTCATTGCAGCACTCTTCACCACACCCAATATATGGAAGCAACCCAAGTGTCCATCATTAGAAAAGATAGCATATGTAGACAGTAGACCACTATTCAGTCTTTAAAAGAGGGAATTCTGCCCTTTGTGGCAACATGGATGAAACTGGAGGACATTATGCTGAGTGAAATAAGCCAGGCATAGAGGGACAAATATCAAACATTTAAAGAGGAGTTAATACTAATCTTTCTCAAGCTCTTTCAAAAACTTGAAGAACCGAGAAGAATGCTTCTACACTCAGTGAGGTATGCCTCATCTTGACACCAAAGACAGACCAATACCACAAGAAAAGAAAATTGCAGGCCAATATCCCTGATAAGCAAACTCCTCAATGAAATATTTGCAAACCAAATTCAACATCACATGAAAATGATCAGGTGTCCTGACCAAGTGGTGCTCATCCCTGAAATGCAAGGTAGTTCAACAAATGCAAATCAGTCATGTATGTGATGACCTCATTAAGACAGGAGGAGCATATCACCCTCCTCATAGTTGCAGAATAAGTATGTGATACAATTCAATTTCCTTAATGATAAAAATTCTCAAAAAACTGACATTGAAGGAACTTACCCTCACACCCAAAAATGCCATATATGAAGTCCCCAAACTAACATCACATTTAGTGGTGGAAAATAGAACCATTCCTCTAAGATAGGAAGAAAGGCAAGAAAGCCCATTCCCACTACTGAGGTAAAAGTCATCCAGATCAGAGAGGGAGTAAAACTACATGTGCAGATGACATGATCATATATGTTTTAAACCCTTAAGACACCAGAAGAAAATTGTTAAAACTAATAAAGAAATCCAGTAACATTGCAAAGTACAAAATCAACACACAAAAAGCAATTGCATTTTGTAGACACTAATAATGAATCATCTAAAAAGAGTATTTCAAAAAGAATCGCATTTTCAGTAGCATCAAAAAGAATAAACACTGAGAAATAAGAATTATACACTGAAAAGTCAACATGCACAAAATAAATCAAGGCAGACATAAACAACATGCACCAAATAAATTAAAGCAGACATAAACAAGTGCAAAGATATTCTATGTTCATGGATTAGAGGAATTGGTATTGTTAAAATTGCCACGTAGTCCAAAATGATCTACAGATTCAATGCAACTCCCAATATCCAAGTGGTGTTTTTTATTTCTAATTTTTATTTATTTAGAATTGGTGCAATAAGATTATACATCATAGTGAGACCTCTGTATTGAGAATTGTAATCACTGAAGAAAGAAGTTGAAGGCCTTAGAAAGTGGAAAGACTTCCCATGTTCTTGGCTAGGCAGAAAAAATAGTGTCAAAATAGTCATTCTACCAAAAGCAGTTTACAAATTTGAAGCAATTTTTTTTAATCAAAATACCAATGTCATTCTTCAAAGATCTGGAAAAAATAATACTAAAATTCATATGGAAGAACAAAGAACCCAGAATAGTCAAAGCAATCCTGAGCAATAAAACCTTGCAAGAGACATTACAATACCTGATTTCAAATTATACTACAGAGGTTTAGTAACAAAAACAGCATGGTATTGGCATAAAAATAGACTCATAAAACAATGGCATAGAATAGAAGATACAGAGACAAATTTATATACTTACAGCCAGGGTGTGTGTGTGTGTGTGTGTGTGTGTGTGTGTGTGTGTGTGTGTGTGTGTGTGTGTGTTTATAGAAATGGAAAAATAATCCTGAAATTTGTATGGAACCACAAAACACCCTAAAGAGGCTAAGCAATTTTACACAAAAAGAACAAAGATTGAAGCATCACCTTTCCTGATTTTAAAATATTTTATGAAGCTACAGTAACCAAAACAATATGGTACTGTCAGAAAAAGAGACATAGAGACTCATGGAAGAGAATAGAGCTCAGAAATAAACTTGGTGTGTATGGTCAATCACTCTTAAATAAGGGTACTGAAAATATGCAAGGGGGAAAATATAGTCTCTTCAATAAATTATGTAAAGAAAACTGGGTATCTATATGCAAAAGAATGAAGTTGGACCCTTTCCCAACACTGTATATAAAAATGAACTGAAAATGGATTAAAGACTTAAATGTAAGACTTAGAACTTGAAAACCCCTAGAAGAAAAGCTTCTAGACATTGATCATGGCAACGAATTCTCAAATGTGATACCAAAGTCAAGGGTAACAGAAACAAAATAGGTAAGAGAGGCCATGTAAAAACTAAGAAACATCTGCACTGCAAAATAAATAATCACCAAAATTGAAAAGCAACTTAGGGAATGGGAAAATATTTGCATATTATAGACCTGACAAGGAGTTAATATCTAACATGTATGTGAAAATCCTATAACCTAACAGCAAAAACTTAAGTAAACCAATTAAAAAATGAGCAAATTAACTGAATAGACATTTTACCAGAGAAGATATATTAGTGACCAAAAGGTATATGAAAAGGTGATTGACATCACAAATTGTCAAGGAAATACATCATAATAGCAATGAGATATGACCTCATAGATGTTTGGATAGCTATTATCAAAACATTAAAACATTGCAACTGTTGGCAAATATGTGGACTGCATTATTGGTGCAAGTGTTAACTTGGTACAGCCACTATGGAAAACAGAATGGAAGTTCCTCAAAAAATCAAGAATAAAATTACCCTCTGATCCATCAATCCTACTTCTAGCTGTATTTTCAAAGGAATTAAAATTAGGATCTTGGCTGGATATGGTGGCGCACACTTGTAATCCCAGTACTTGGGAGGCTGAGACAGGAGGATCGAAGGTTCGCAGCCAGCTTCAGCTACTTAGTGAGGCTCTCTGTAGCTTAGTGAGAGCCTATTTTTTTAAAAAAAAGAATACAAAATAGGGCTGGGGGTGTAGGTGGAGCCCGGAGGTAGAATGCCTCTGGGTTTAATCCCCAGTTCCTAAAAAAAAAAAAAAAAAAAAAAAAAAAAAAAAAAAAAAAAAAAAAAAAAAAATAGGATCTCAAAGCAAGTCCTCCTCTGTTTATTGCAGCATCTCTCACATGTTAAGACATGAAGCAACCTAAGTGCCCATCGACAGAAGGATGGGTAAAGAAGATGTGCGTTCACACAATGCAATGTCATCCAGTCTTAGAAAACAAAGATGAACCTGGAGGACCTTGTGCTAAGTGAAATAAGCCAAATGCTGCATGAAGGCACACATATAACGAATCCTAAGTAGAACTTACAGAAGCAGAAGGCAAAGTGGTGGCCACCAAGGACGAGGGAGGGAAAAGGAGATGTCAAAGGCATGGAGGTTCAGTTATGCAACAAGAATGAGACCCAGGAGTCTGGACTGGACTGCACTGCAGTGGTTGCAGATAACAGTGCTGTGCTGTATACTGAAAATTTTGCTAAAATGGTAGATCTTGTGTTACGTATTCTTATCACCAAAATAACTATGATGATTAGTAAATAAATGGGGCAGGGGCAAACTTCTGGAGGAGAAGGATTTTTATGGCATAGACTGTGGTGATGGTTTTACAGATGTATACTTATCTCCAGACTCATTAAGTTGTTCAAATTAAATATGTACAGCTTTAGGTATGTCAATCACACCTAAAGTGACTGGGAAAACACATGATCATCTCAGTCGATAAGAAAAAAATCATTTGTTTGGAAGGGTCCCGTTTCTTTCTATTTCACGGACTAGCTTGAGGAGTATTGGGATTAGCTCTTCTAGAAATGTTTTATAAAATTCACTTGGAAAGCCATCTGGTCCTGGACTTTTCTTTGATGGTAGACTCTTTATTGCTGTTTCTATTTCTTTGATTGTTATTGGTCGGTTTAAGTTTTCGATTTCTTCTTGGTT
>PVLC010002212.1:0-119647 GCA_004027655.1 Graphiurus murinus | reverse complement strand
TTGCATGCACCATGTGAACCTCCCTTTGATGGGCTATGTTCTATGCAATCTTGCATGCACCATGTGAACCTCCCCTTGATGGGCTATGTTCTGTGCAATCTTGCATGCACCATATGAACTTCCCCTTGATGGGCTATGTTCTGTGCAATCTTGCATTCACCATATGAACCTCCCCTTGATGGGCCATGTTCTGTGCAATGTGTCTCCTTGATCCTCATCTGGACCTCCAGAGAGGAAATGCAAACTCTTCTATTTGGGTTGAGAGGATGAGAAGAGGGTTGCTGAGTTTCAACCTTGGTTCATCCTGCTATACTCAGAAAGAATCTGGTGATTCTAATTCCTGGGCATTTTTTTTTTTTTTTCGGAGTACTGGGGATTGAGCTCCAAGCTACATATCCAGCCCTATTTTTTATTCTCTATTTTTGAAACAGGGTCTCACTAAGTTGCAGAGAACCTCACTAAGCAACTGAGGATGGTTGTGAACCCAGATCCTCCAGTCTCAGCCTCCCAAGTACTGGGATTACAAGCATTGGCCACCACGCCCCACCCCCTGGGCATTTTGTGAAATTAATCAGCTTGCTTCTCTCTGATTTCACTTCCTGTTCATCTCAGCAACACAAGGCAGCTATGAGTTTGGCATCTGCTTTTCTGCTTTTAAAGCTTTCTTCCCCTTTCTCACTTGCTGTGAACTTTGTCTTCCATGCTGTTTGACCTTGTAAATTTATGTCTTTTTAAAAATTCCTTAACTGTTATTATAGTGGAGTTTGGGGAGAAAGTAGAAAGAAGTGCAGGTGTTTGAACTGCCACATTTAACTGGAAGCTCAGAATTTATATTTGCTTCTATTAAATATAATCTTGGTGATTCTAGCTATTGGTCTAGCACTTCCAGGCACAGTACTGTCATCCATCAAACTCTTTGTATCACCAAGTTTTATGAAAATCTATCCTTCCAGAGAATGCAGGCTGAATACAGATACTTGGTAAATTTTCAGTTTTCAACAAAGCACATACTCAGCTCTGCACCCCTCATACATGTTTGGCTGGGGGTGTGAAAACTCCACCCTGGGTCGGGGGGTGGAGCTCAGTAATAGAGAACTTGCCTAGCATAGAAGTGGCCCTGGGCTCCATCCTCTGTAAAAACACTTGTCTATAACCAGAGGCATGATAACTTTTGGATTTTGAACAGCATCTTGGAGCTGTGATTTTGTTGTTGGGCCTAATCAGAACACAAGCTGCTGATAACTTTTAATAGTATGTCATTGCCTCATATATTTTAGACCATCATATTTCATGCCTTCTGATCACATCTACTTACTATGCCATGAAGGCAATCCATAGGCCTACAGAGAGTTTCTATGGTTACTTAATTTTTCCAGAGAAGAGGACTTAAATCAATTTGATAGAAGATGCCAGAATATTCTAGAGAGAATCAAGACTCTCTTGATTTCTCTTGCAAGAAAGGCCTAATTAGAACACAAAAAAAGTCAATGTGATATCAGATTGCCTACTATTCAAATATTTAAAAAGGAATTACAAGAGATCTAAGAGCTACCTATCTAGAAATTAATTATATGTTTGTGACTTTGAAGCCAAAATATTTGTCTGAGTTTGTTTACTTGGGAGCAGTTAGCTTTCTTACCATCGTTTAATTTTGACATCCTAACCGTTACCTGTTTCAGGTTGATATTTTGAGTTCTTTTGAATGTTGTTGAATTCATCATTGTACACATTACATCTGCTTTTCTACCCTCTTAGCAGAAACTGTTTATTCACAGGAAGGCACAACACGTGCTAGCTGAGTTTTGTGAGTGGTCGCAATTTTTTACTTTCACTTTCCAGTTACAAATGTATATATCCAATTAGATCACACACTAAAATATTTAACAGTTCTCCTTTTTTATGCTTTTTATTGGTGTGATGTAATTATACATCATAGTGATGTTCAAAGTGATACAAACATACATGTACACATCACCTGATATATTTCTTTTTGGATCATCTACCTCAAAAGGGGGAATAAAAATTCGTCCATGCTAGTTCTGTTTTTAAATAGAAATGATACATCTTTGCTTTAACACAAAAATTCAGATTTTTAAAAATAATAAATAAATTGATCTGGATAAATGTAAATGTTGAAAAATATTCAGAAAAATTCACAAGTCTAGTGGTGGTGTTTAGAGGGGAAATGAAATGTATTATGTGAACTCAAGCCCGAGGTAGCTGTGCATGCAATCATGGTAATGTGCAGTATGCCCTTAGACTTTCTTCGTTTTGTTAAGTTTTTCCTAAAATAGAGTCCATGAAGGCCCAGGGGACGGTCATGCCCTCCAACCAACCGCCACGCTGTCAGTGCCCGGGGGTGGTTTCCCCTGCTGAAGGTTAGTGCTTTCTGGAACTGGCAATCTGCCTTGTACCATTAGCTCATCTTTTCTCTTGGACTTAAACAGAGAAGACCTGACTGTAGATACGGATGTTTGAAACACAGTGCAGGGAAAGTGAATGAGACTCATCAGAATGCTTGACACCACGCCACTATTGCAAAGGCTATTTCTTAGCAATGGTAGTTTATGAAAGGAAGAAAGAAATACGATACTTTTAATGTAACCCCATGAGAGGCATTAGGCGCTTAGACACGTGTAGCATTATTACAATAAAATGGTTCTAATTGTATAGCAACCTGTAATTACATATTGGAATTAGGCCAGGGCAGTTCAGGTGTTATTCATTATTTCACTAATGCTTCTTTGTTTTTTTTTTATATTATTATTATTATTATAGCAGGAACTCTTCCAATAGTGGCAGGGGAAGCTGGAGGGGGAAAGAAATCCCTGACAATTTTGCTTTGATGAAACAATTTAAATACACAAAAGACTTGTACAGCAAAATCTTAAAATGGGTTTTAGTGCTACTAGATGAGGCTAATCTGAACAGAAGTATTTATGCAGCATATGCAATTAAAATATTATTAGCAGCAGTATAATTAATAACAGGAGACATCCTGTCAGTACTTAGAGAATACAGTAAATATGTACTCTACTTCAAAAGATATTGCAAATACAGACATAATAAAAGATTCTCTACCCCTCCCAGCAAAAATGTGGACTATAAAAATTGGGTTATGTTAAAAGGATTCAGTGTCACATTTCAAGAAAACCCCCAAAAGGTGGTTTTGTAGTCTTAAATGCCTGGAGGAAGTGAAAGAATAAAGGGTTCAGTTTATGAGGACTTGAGATGCAGCTCCACCTTGGGAGGCGGGATGTCTGGATGGCAGCCTTGGGTAGCAAGGTGGTTTCTGGAGGCCCCTGGATCCTCAGAGCTGTGGAGTCTCTCCCTGCTCTCCCTGGGAGTAGGGAGCATTTAATAGTGCATTTCAGTCACGTCTGCACCCACTGTGGAAATCTTACTGCAGGTTATCTATGTGACTGCTCTGCTTGTTGAAATTTCCTACAGAAAAATCTGCCCACAAGAACAGGAGCTCATTCTCTGGGTTAAATGGTATTTCATCTCGTTGTGAAACCACTTTGAAGCTGTCTTATTTTTTCCTGTTCACATCACTACCTACATTTCTCAAATGTTCCAAGTATCAACGGCAACAGAGGGGGAAGCATTTCTGTTCCATGAAACTCCACATGGGTCATTTTGAAAGAAACTCCATTCTCCTTGTGTCTCTTCCTCCTTGACCTTTTCCAGACACATGTGGAAACTGAAATATGCATGCTTTATAAATACAAGGGATGCTATAGTTTTAACTTTTTTTAGCATCTCTTACAAAAATCACCATCAGAGTCACTGAATCACATACATGCTTATTTCTTGAGGGTCACATGATGGCTTGGACATCTGTATTTAATCAGAAAATGATGAGTTGTGGTGTTGAGCCACAAGGTGGAAGGTACAAGTGATTATGCATAGAACAGAGCACTTTAGAGTGTGGGCTTGTGACTCCGGTTGGAGAGTCTCCTGCTATGAAAATAGGCTGGAGAAGCCAGCTTGGAGGGGAGACAGAGGCCAGGGTGTAATTGACTTGAACATGAGACCAAGGGCAAAGAGAGCAGCAGTCCCTTCATGCTCAGAGAATGTGAGGTGAGTCCCCAGGGCAGGGCACTGCGTCTTGTTTTTCTGGGTGTCTCATGTGGATTCTCAGAGCAGTTATTCAGCTAATGATGCTTTCTCTACATGCAAAGAATGGAATCGTCAGATCAGTTACTATTCAGCTTTACTCTCCTTGCTCAGCTTCTTATCATGCTACAACAGAAACATTTTCAGGAAACAGAAACATCTGGGTGTACTTTATCAAAAGTCAGCTATCGCGTTTGCTTCTGTGATTTATGGGCTCTTGTGATACTGGTTTTGTGAAACATACTCATTCCTAAAGCCATTTATAGTAGGAAAGAAGGGTGGGAGGCAGGAAGTAGGAAAGGAGAGAGGCACTGAAATAATTATGTAGCAATGCTGCTTCCCTTTAGTATGGGAAGTGCCATGGGCCTTCCACTCTTTACTGGAGAGCCTCTCCCAAGATCTGAACTGTTCTCTTGTGTTTCCCTTTGTCACAGGCCAAACTCCAGGCTTTGGAGACTTTCCAGCTTGGGGATACACAGTGCATTCTCTCCATCTGAATTGGGAATGATTTTGCATATTTCCTTTCAAAGTCACTAGTATTCTAGACTCTACTTAGGACATCCACAATGTGGGCTCCGGAGGATGTCAGTGGTTTTGGGAACACAGTGTGACTTACAGCAGCCTTTCCTTATCTCTTCAAACTGTAGCAAATTTCATCTGCCTTCCTTATCTATTCATGGATTCATCCTTAAAAACCAAGAACTTATGGACTGTTTATCATTTCCTCCTAGAAATATTAGTTTCAGTTTTAATTTTTTTTTCTCCTTAACACTTGTAATACAAAATCTTAAGGGAAAGCTATGCCACTATTACAAATCTACAGGATACATACAATTTTGTCTATTTCTGCTTTCTTGGAATATGTATTGACATATATCTGAGCATTTCTCCTCTTGCTTTTAAGCAGGTATTCACTCATCTGAGCCAAGTTTAAGGCTTATCTGGGATTTTCTTATAAAGTCAGACTGTTTTCTAGAATCCCAAAAAAAACCTAGTTCTTTGGGGCTATAAGTTCGTAGGAGCAGGGCCTAATTCCATCCTTAGCATCCTCAGCTCCAGCATGGAGCCCAGGGCCACGTAGGGGCTAAGGGATACTTTTGTAAATGAAAGAGGAATGCTTTAAGCCAATTATATGCAAAACCAAGTAGAAAACTTCCCAATTTTACCCTTTGAGGCAATTTCATATTGGTTTCTTCCTGGTGTCTTGGGAGACACCAAGACCAACCATCTCATCATATTGCTATCTCATATTGCTGTCTCATCATATCATGAAGGAATTTGCTGGTATCCCAGTCCTATAACTTTCTAATAATAGGGACTGACAGATTTGATTCACAACATATATCCAGTTGTGTTCATCTGTAAACTGGAGAATCCAATCACTATTGCAATGCCTACACCTGCTCTACAAAGGAGTTCCTTTATTTCTCCAATGTGGAGAAAGCGTGCACCTAGAGTCCAGGTGACCTACTTACAAGGAAGGTTAAGCCAGGCAGTGTGTCCTGTGTTAGTTTTCTTTAGAGGAAATATAATTTGTGTTAGATGACTTGACTATGATACATTGGAACAGATGGCTCTCAACCAGTGATAATTATGCTAGTGATCCCTTCGGTGGTGAGACTAGGAAATTACAGATATGCTTTGTTCTGTGTGAAAAGTATGAGATATCATTTTATCACCTAAAGTCCTTCAGTTTATAGTGCTCAGTTTAAATGGAATTTACCAAGCAATGTTGATAGTAAACAAGTATAGTCAAAGGATAAAAATAAGTATTGCCTTTTCTGTTTATTCCATTTCCCTACCCCCAATTAGAAGAGCCACCCACATGGAGACATTATCTCCTAAGAGTGAACAAGGAAGGCCTTGATAGTTAGGCTTGGATTTGAGTCCCAGTCCTACAACTTTCTAGCAATGGAGACGAAGGGATTTGATTCACAACGTACATCCAGTTTTGCTCATCTGTAAACTGGAGGAGAGAAATACCTCCCCAGGGCTGTGGTTAGACACAGTGTCGTGCTTCCAGCACCGTGCCTGCAAGCTCATTTTAAATGCCCCCTCTTCAAATGAACCTGGCATTGTTTTTATAATTTACAGTGTTGAAAATTAGTACAGACAGAGAATGTGTAAGAGAGCTTCATCTTTTTTTATTGTTGATTTTTGATAAGTTTTTCAGAACAAAGGTAAAATGTAAGTGGAAAGTTTATTCATGGAAAATCATGATAGAAAAATGAGGAGATTTTCTGAGAGCTAGAAGACCTACTCTCTTGTTCCATCACTGTCCAATACACAGTATGTCAAATGTAAAATTCCTCTTCTTTCCTGTATGTGAATCCGTTAGCTCTTCTCTTGGTTACACAATCTAAGAAGCCCTGTGAGACACCATTAGGTTGTCGTGTTCTTCCTCTGTCAGTACCAGGGGTCGTTAGTTGTGCTGTTCCTTGCTTTGCAATGGTTTTGGCCCCTGCTCCTCCTTTTATGTCCCCACCAATAGACCCGTATCCGACTCCTCTTGTTTGCAGGCAAATTACAATTATCTCCCAATTCAGTTTCTTGTTCTATACTTTTCTTTAAAATATATGCTTCTTGCTCTAAGTAATTTTTTTGCCTATATCCCTAAAAAAATTGAATATCCTTGTTTCTAAATGCACATTTCCTCAAACATCCAATTAGGATAGCCATGTTGCCTACCTCAAGCCATGTTCCATGAATCATAGTATTATGTAAAACTTCTGTAGTTGGACAATGCACAGTCTGTGTGGCCTTGTGTTCAAGTCTTATCTTAAATCAATCAGTCATTTGAACAATTCTTGGGTCTTATAGCCCTTCACTGATTTTCATTGTTCATAAAATAAAGTCCAGAGAACCAGTGACAAGTCTGAGATTTTTCATCCTTACAATGCAGGCTTGGAATCCTTTTTTTCTTTTTTTTTTTTTTTTGGTACTGGAGACTGAAACCAGGGGCATTCCACCTCTGAACTATACCCCCAGCCTTTTGTTTTTGAGATAGGGTCTTGCTAATTTGCTGAGGGTCTCACTAAGTTGCTGAGGCTATCCTTGAACCTGCAATCCTCCAGTCTCAGCCTCCCAAATACTGGCATTGCAGGCATGTGGCACCACACCTAGTTCTGGCATACCTTCTGAGCCTTGCTTCCACTGTGTCCTGATAAGAATCTGCCAGGCTGTTCCTCCATTCCTCTCACCCAGAACTCATTAGTCTAGAGGTTGACGACGGCACAAAACTGGAAAGAGGGACCAAAGGTGGTACCCAGAAATGGGCAGGGATAAATTGTATGAGGATGTACCAAACCGAGGAGAAACATTATAAATTTTACTAGACGGGACTAAAGAGCTAAACACCAACAATTTGATTGAGTCACTATACTGTGACTCCATTAGCTTAGAAAGGCCAAATGACAGAGCAGCAACCTCTTGCAGCTCTTGGATGAGGCCCCATTAGACAGAAGAGAGGAGGTTTGGCATTTTTACTGTTGAACACTTAAGGAACAAAAGTCAAAATCCTCGCCTCATGATTAAAGCCTTGTAAATGACCGTTAAAAGAAGAATGTATATGCACACTGAGCAAAAGAGGGTCCACATTTTCGTAAGGATGAGAAAAAATAACTCCTTGGCTTGGTTGCCAGGGTCACCATAATTAATACAGCCTGTTTGTAGTTGCAGAAACAGAAACTTATTATTGCAATTAGAGCAATCTGGAGCCGTGCAATCTGCGGCAGAGGCTCCTCACTCACCTTGCCTTGTCACTCCGTTCCGTTCCTCTCCTCACCTTATGCTCAACCACAGATTCTTTTCAAAATGAAGGCAGAAGAGTTTCAGGCCTCAGACCGTGTGCTGGGAGATTAATGAAACACATTCTGGAACAGAGGGAGGGTGGGAAAAAAATCACACCCGGGCGTCGGCATCTGTTACCTGAGCTGATGCGAATCATCCTCTAGTAGCTAAACTCTTCAGCCCTTCTCCTCCACTTCAGGATGCTCCCACGCCCTGCTGTACGCTGGCAGAAGGGCTTCTCAACCTCAGTGCTGTGAGGATGGCAAGGTTGCCATTAGCAGAGCCTTCACATACCCCAGAGGCCTCGGGTCCCAGCCCATCATAGAAAGGCAGGCCCACTTACCATGTGTACAATATTTATTTGCAATTTTCAGATGCACTATGTGCATCCTAATAAGATTTAGACACGTATCATGTACCTAACTTTAACTCCGATACTGTGATGAGTAAAGAGATAAACTATAAGATGAGAGAATCAAAGAAAAAGTACCGAAAGCTTTAAGACATCAATTGGGAGCAGGATTTCAGATAATGCTCCTATATCCAGGATGAGTTAATTACCAGAATGACTCAGGGAGCACCCTGAGAAAAGGTGGGGTGCCTTTCAGTCAACCCTCATGCTGAAGTGAGTCTCTTCCTAAGGTTAAGCAGAGGTGTTTATGAATCCCACACCATTACTGAAGCACAAAGATCAAAGAAATATCCCTAAATAGCAGTCAGCTCAACTTGTGCTTTGTGAAATGAGATGATAGTTGCAATTACAGCCTTTGAACAGATCCGTGTGGTGGGAAATATGAACAGGAGGGTCTGGAACTAGATGAAGAAGCCTCTGTAATTCAGAGCGTGAATGTCATCAATGCAAGACCCAGAGTCTCCTTTTCACTGTATGTCAGCTCTGAGGAAGAGGGGAGTCGTTCAGCCTGAACCACTAATGGCTTCAGAAAAGAGAAAGTTGAGGGGGGAAAACCAAGTGGCCTTGAAGACATGGAGGGGGTCACCCCATCTGGCTGATGGAGTTATAAGTACCATAATGAAAGGGGCTGGGGAGCAGCTGGAATTGCCTGTCAAAGGGCTGTAGAATTTTATTTATGTTTTTCAAGTTTAACTTTAGGTTGTAATGAAAAAAGGTACAGTGACAAAGAATTCCTTTATTTGTCATAGATGTATATTTGGACTCTGATTACTGCATTGGGGGGTCTCATTTAAAGATGAGCAGACATTCAGCACCATTCACAGAACGCAGAGCAGGGCAACGGATTCCATGTATGGCAGGGTCTCCCAACCGATAAATAATAGGGTGGAGGGGAGATCAATGAAAAGAATTATATTATGTGCATAATATAACCCTTGTCTGTGTAGAGATATAGTACCAGATATGCATCTATCTCTATATCTAAGAACTACACATAAGCATACAAATGCATGCATTCACATTGTGTATGTGTGTGTGTGTGTATGTATTTGTGTGTGGTTGCTAGGCATTGAACCCAAGATCATTCTACCTCTGAGCTACACCTCAGCCCTTTTTATTTTTATTTTTGAAACAAGGTCTTGCCAAGTTGGTAAGGGCCTCACTAAGTTGCTGAGGCTATCCTCAAACCTGTGATCCTCCTGTGTCAGCCTCCCAAGTACTGAGATCACAGGTGTGCACCACCATGCCTGGCTAACTAGAAATTTTTAAACCAGGTTAACAAAACATTTCTACATATTTTATCTTGTATTTGGGGGATACTTCTTTATTTTTCTTTCAGAATAATCTTTGAAGAGAGTATGTTGCCTGTTGCCTTTTATACTACTATGTCTACGAAGCAATCAAAAAGTGTAAAAAATATATTATTTGAGGATGTAAAAGTATCATGCAGATCATTACATGAAAAGTTGAAAGCAAAACACACATCTGATTCAAGATAATATTGGTGACGTGGATAACATTGAGTGTTTCACTCCTTCCTTTGTCCATTCACAGAGTATCGGGGCCGACAACCTCCCAGGCAGCCTTCTAGGCCTAGAGATGTGGTGAGAGAGAGAGGCGATTACCAAGTAACATCTTGTTCCATGGAGAAAGGCAGAGGAAACGGTTAGGAGGAACTTGAGATTTTCTGAATGATCAGGAAAGATGCGTCTGTTAAGGTTCTGAGTGGTGAGGACCTGAGCCAGAAAGGAGGGACACCCCAGCAGAGGGAGCAGTGCACCGAGGTCTCCAGGAAGCCAAGGTGTCAGAGATACTGCTCACCGCATTCCTTTTATCATAGAGTTTTCTAAGACAGTTCTTTGTTTTAACATAGTTGGATTGAGATCTGCCTTGTACTTCCAGTGTTTGCCAATGACATACTGTAATTTTGGAAAAAGGCCAGGATTCCTATTTTGGCCACTCAATCCACTTTATTTTTTCTTTCTGAAAACTCACATATATTTTTAGACTCACACATTAAACCACACATATGAATGGGGTACCATGTAAAGTTTCAATGCATGTACGTATTGCATAATGCTCAAATCAGGTTAAATATATCTATCTGCTCAAACATTTATCATTTATTTGTGGTAAAAACTTTTTAAATTCTTTGTTCAGTCTTTTGAAATGGACACTACACAATTATTCTCTATAGTCAGCCTACTGTGTAGCAGCACACCACAATTCTTACTTCTATCTAACTATAACTTAGTACCAACTGACCAACCTTCCCCTATCCCTCCCCAGACTCTCAAAACCACCTTTCTACTCTCAGTTTCCATGACATCATCTTTTTTTAGATTTTTACACATGAGTGAGATCATGTGGCACTTGTCTTTCTGTGTCTGACTTATTTCGCAAATGATAGAATTTCATCCTTTTTATGGCTGAATAGTATTCCATTGTTCATAGATACCACATTTTCTTTATCCCAATGTGACTTGTTTCCTTTTATGGGCTCTGAGAAATAGTGCTGCAGACATGGGAGTACAGATGTTTTCTTCCACACACTGATTTGATTTTCATTGGACATATACCCATTAGTGGGATTGTTGGCTCACATGATAATTCTACTTTTAGTTTTTTGACAAAGCCCCACACTGTTTTTCGTAATGACTGTACTAATTTACATTTCCATTAACAAGGATTCCCTTTTCTCCACATTCTTGACAACACTTATTATCTTTTGTCTTTTTGATAATAGTTATTGTTACCTTTTTTGTTTGTTTGTTTGTTTGTTTGTTTTGCAGTACTGGGGATTGAACTCTGGGGGTTCTACCTCCGAGCTACACCCCCAGCCCTATTTTTTATTCTTTATTTTGAAACCGAGTCTCACTAAGTTGCAGAGTGCCTCACTAGGTAGCTGAGGCTGGCCGAGAACCCGGATCCTCCGGTCTCAGCCTCCCGAATGCTGAGATTACAAGCGTGCGCCACCACGCCCGGCTAATAGTTATTCTTACTAGAGTGAGGTGAAATCTCATTTTGATTTTGATTTGCATTTCTCTGATGATCACAAGTTTATTAACTTCACTATTCCATACTAGTTTCATGTCTACTTAACATGTCAATAGTTGAGATTCTCAGTATGAATGATCCCACTCTAATGGAAGATACGTAAACATATCCTTATATTTGTTATTATTATTACTTGTTGCATTGCAAATTTTACCTTGTATTGGAGTATAGAATGTCAGACAGATGTATTAGTAGTTCTTGGTGTCTTCCCCACCTGTTTTTCCTTCTTTCTCCTCCTCCCCATGCATGCCTTTGATTTTGGAATTGATAGTTTTGTATACATTCATAGCATTATTTCTACTATTACACTTTACTTTATGACCTCATCTCCCATCCCTGATCCCCCTCAGTCACTCCCCTGGAGTCACTGTTCATCTGTCTGATGTTGCCCTTGTTTCCAAATGTATCTCTAGGTTTCATATATAAAAAAACATATATCTCTTCATTTGTTGAGACTGGCTATACTCAATGTGATTTTCTTGAGTTCCATCCATTTTCTTGCAAAAGGTGAGATTTTTGTTCTTTATGGCTTAGTTAAATTCCAGTGTAGGTATATGCCAAAGTTTTATGATCTATTCATCTGTTGATGAATATCTAGACTGGTTCCATAATTTGGTTATTGTAAATTGTTTGTCAAATTATTCTGTGAAATAGAAAAAGAAGGAAAACTACCAAACTCATTCTATGAAGTCAATATAACCTTAATCCCCAAACCAAATAAAGATACTAAAAGAAAATTACAGACCAATATCATTTATGAACATAGATGCAAAAATTGCCAATAAAATATTAACAACTCAAGTTCAAAATTATATTAAGAATATAGTTCATCATGGATCAAGTAAGCATCATCTCAGGGATGCAAGGCTGGTTCAACATACACAAGTCAATAAATGTAATTCACCACATTAATAGAGCTACGTACAAGAATCACATGGTTATCTGAATAGATGCAGAAAAAGAACTCCGTAAAATCTAATACTCTTTCATGATACATTTTCTATAAATTCTAAGCTGGGCATGGTGGAGTATGCTTGTAATCCCAGTAATTGGGAGGCTGAGACCAGAGGATCTGGGTTCGCTGCCAGCCTCAGCTACTTGTGAGGCCCTCTGCAAGTTAGTGAGACCCTGTTTCAAAATAAAGAATAAAAAATAGGGCTGGGGGTGTAGCTCAGAGGTAGAATGCCCCTGGGTTCAATCCCCAGTACTGCAAAAAAAATAAAAAATAAATTAAAACTATTTGTTCATATAACTTAATATTTGGGGTACAGTTGCAACTTACTATCTAACTAAATTTGAGCTTTTATAATCAAAATTTATCACAGTTGTCTCTATTATTATAAATGGTGAGTTTTGTCTTAAAGTTCATTTTGTCTGATGTACCATAGCCCAAAATAATCTTTCTCTTGTTGTTTTTAATATTTGCCTGATGTATCTTCCCCATCATTTTCATTGTCTTTTAAATATCTTTACTGAGATATAATTTGTATCAAATAAAATTAATACCTTTGAAGTGTACAGTTTGACAGGTTTGATGTATGTATATACTATGACACCATTTGCACAACCAAGATGGAAAACATATCCATTTTTCTCAAAGCTTCCTAATATTCCTATCTTTTTTCTCTTTCTACAATTACATCCTCTATTTAGGCTTTCTCATAAACAGCATGTAGCAACATTTTGTATTTCTACCTTTCTAATTTATTTCTCTTTTAATAGGTTACAGTCATTATCTTTCTCTCTAAGGTAGTTACTTCCTGAAGTAGGACTACTTTAAAATGGTATGTTAAACCCATCTCTGTTTTTGTTTATATGAAATGGATTTATTTAGCTCTCATTCTTGAAAGATTTCAAGATTTGTAGGATAGATAGACATTTTGAGGTTGATGGTTCTTTTGTCTAATTATTTTGAATATGATGCTTCATTCGTGCTTTCATTATTGCAGTTGGAATGGTTTCTGTCAATTTAATTGTCTTCCTTTTTCCAAACTTCATTCTTTCTTTGCAGTTCCTATTTGACATATGTTAGGACTTGCCACTTGATTTCCTGTCTCTTAATCTCTCAATTCTCCCTTCAGGTATGTCTAATCTGCTAATTTGTCCCACATTACTTTTTCTTTACAAAATTTATGCTTATAATTTATAAAAGTTCTATCTTATTATTTTCCAAATTTACTTGGAGAATGTTACTACACTCCTGTCTTTCTCATTATTTTATTTTACCCCCTTTAAAGTTTTATTAAGCTATTTTGTACTCTGTATCTCATTATCTTATAATTTAACTACGCACTAAAACTATGCCAGCTTCTGTTTTGAGGATTTTTACTCACGACAGCTTGTTGAGTGTTTTCTTCCAAAGTCAGGAGGCGCCATTGACCTGCTACCACTTAACCATCTTCGATTATTTTACTTAACATCATAGATTCAGGACCAGTTTTCTTCACATTGCTGCTGCCTGAGATTTAGTCTTTAATCCCAGAGCTGGTATTATTTTTTCTTCATTTCCTCCTGTGAAAACCAGTGTTCATACTTGTCGTCAAGGACTGGTGTCAGCTTGGAGATTCTTTGGTTTGTGTTTGCAGTCCCTCTTTGGAGTTGTTCTCTACTTTCTTCAAGGTATCTGAACTTTATTTAAAATGAATATGATATATATATATATTTTTTTTGTGGTACTGGGGATTGAACTCAGGGGCATTTGTAGGATAGACATTTTGAGGTTGATGGTTCTTTTGTCTAGTTATTTTGAATAATTAGAGCTACACCCCTAGCCCTATTTTTTATTCTTTATTTTGAAACCGTCTCACTAAGTTGTGGAGTGCCTCACTAGATAGCTGAGGCTGGCCACGAACCCGGATCCTCCGGTCTCAGCCTCCCGAATGCTGGGATTACAAGCGTGTGCCACCACGCCCGGCTGAATATGATATTTAAAATTAATACAATATTTAAAATCAATATGACATTACATTACCAATCTGTTGTGTTATTCAGAACTTTATTTTGTTGCTTTTGGAGGAAATTCTAGCCTATGGAATTCTCTGTATTTTAGGTGTAGAAGCCCTGTTACTTTTTAATGTTCAATCTCTCTTTTCCTTATTTATAGAAATATTTTTTTTCAAAATAGCATATCATAATACTTATTTTTAAGAAATTAATCTGTAAAAATGTTTTTAAAGAAATGGTTTAATCTATTTCCATGTACTACTTATATTCAGATTTATTTTTACTGTCTATTTAGTGTTTTCCATTTACAATTTTTGACTTCTTTTTCTTTTATACATTTTAGTAAGTTGATTTGAGTTTTTTAGTTACTTAACATTTATTTGTTGCCTCTGGTTTGAACATTTTAATTGATTTGTTTGTTTGTTTTGATACTGAGGATTAAACACAAGGGCATCTACCTCTAAGCTACACCCCATCCCTTTTTATTTTTTTATTTTATAATAGGGTCTTGTTAAATTACTGAGAGCCTAACTAAGTTGCTGAGGCTGGCCTCAAATCATTGATCCTCCTGTTTTAGCCTCCCATGTATTAGTATTACAGGCATGCACTACCTTGCCCTTCTGTTTTTACTATTTCTTTATTGTTCATTATTTTCCACAAACTTATTGTTCAGTTCTTTCATAACAGTTTTTATTTGTGGTGGTTGATTGCATCAACTTCCTGTTTGTTGTGTCTGCTGATTGTCTGTCATCGTTTTTGGCTTCCTTCTTTTGTTATCTTGGGTATTTTATACTCACAGTCCCTTCCAAATTTATGGGAATCAATTGTTCCTCAGATAGTTGTAAATAGTTGAGTTTTTATTTTGCTTTGTTCTGGGCCCTAAAGATTTCAGTGTTCCCTGTGTTTCTTTAATTTTCCAGGCCCATGCTTCAGGCTCAACCTTGAATTCTTGAACAAGTCCCCTTTCCCTGGGCTACAAAGGAAAAGCCAGCAGGAAAGCTTCCTTGTTCCCTCTCACAGGGCTGGGGTGCCTTCTCAAATAGCTCCTCTACCTTTCAAGGCCTGAGATAAATGTTTGGTGTCACCGTGTGGATACTGGAACTCAGACCCAGTCCCTCAGCCTAAAGTCACCACCCAAATCCTTACAGTTACCAGGGCTTCAGCCACAAATAGAAGCTCTACCTTTAATGCCTTTCTTCATTTCTGGTACTTTAGAGTTTTCCTTTATTTTGATCTTGGCTTATTCTCAAAACACAACAGCAGCAAAAGCAAACCTCAGATGTTATCTTTTATTTTTGTGCTTTTTAGAGGTGGACATGAGTTTGTGCTATCCCATTGGTCCATCATATTCCCAGAAGTTTTTCAAACTATTTCTTACATTGGCATGTCTATGTCTTCTGAAAAAATGTGAATGCATTTTAACATGTGATTGTGTTTTATTTACTCATTTTTGGTGCTGAGGATGAAACCTCAGCTCACTACTCAAGTACTATCACTGAACTATATTTTTAACCCCAAAATATGATTTTAGAAAATATTACTCAAAATATTCCTCAATACTACAAAATGTTTCTTCCTTGTATAAGAAAGTTATATGAGCATGTGTATGATTCAGCAGTAAACTGTTTCCAAGGACATTTAGAAGATTATTTTGGTAGTTCATATCTTTGTTTGGAAGTGATATGAACAAGAAGACCCTATGGTCCTCTTATTCTTTCCTGTAACCTCGGGTCAAAAGGGAACATTGGATCATCTACTTGATAATATAATGTTTCCCTTTCTATCCTATATTTAAGATTTCCTTTGCCTACTGAGAAAAACATGGTACTCTATTTCTATGAAAGCCAGAAAACACATCATTTTCTTCCAATATAAATAGTTGCAGTATGTCACATTTATGTTCATAAATACAATTTTGCAGGGTTTCTGTGTGTGTGTGTGTGTGTGTGTGTGAGAGAGAGAGAGAGAGAGAGAGAGAGAGAGAGAGAGAGAGAGAGAGAGAGAGAGAGAGAGAGAGATGAGCACATGCCTCAAGCTTGCTTTAATGCATGTGTAAATGCCCCTGGGAGGGCAGCTCCATCCCCCTCATTACTAGGAGGAAAAGCAGATTTCCTGAGGAAGTGTGGCCAGGTTCTGGCAGCTGAATATTAAGGAGCCCAGGACCATCTTGCTCACAAGTTCCTGCTTCAGCGGTTCACAGTGTGGTCTGGGCCTTGCAGGCAGCAGGTAGAGCCTCCTGGCAGCCGTCCACGGGGTGCAATCCAAGTTTACGTGATGTGTATGATTCAGGCCAGTGTGTGTGCTGGGCACCAGGGGCGGGGCAAAGCCTTGTCAAAAGTTTAGCGTGAGTATTGAACACAATTGTCCCGGGCAACTTTTCTTCTTATCAAGGGGAAAACACATGTCTGTCAGATAGGTGTAACTGTGCCTGCCAAACCCAGCTTAAGTAATAAAGGTAGTCAATAGGAAAAAATTTTGACTATCACAGAGCATTCCAGTGATAGGCTCTGAAATGCTATTCTCATTCCAAGAAGATGCTGAAAAACTGCCCCCCAGGGACTCCGAGAATAAGCAGTGCTTTCTACAGTTAAAAGAATGCTGTGATGCAAAAATAATTGCCTTAAATCCGCCCACTAAAATAGCATCTTAAAAGCTATCCCAGTGAATAAGCTACCCTTATTTCTGCATTGAAAGACACTGGGAAAAATAACTTCAAATTCTCTACCTAAGGATAATTCTGAAAATTATCCTTGTTCACTTTACTTTAAAAAAGAAGCAAATCAGCGTATAGATTAGTTTCTGTTTTCTTGTCCTTCATATTAATTCGGTGGTTAAGAGTAAAGGTCTCAAGGAAAGGGGGACATATGTTTGGGATGGCAAAGGAGGAGAAATAATCTTGTATGTTTTACATGCATAAAGCTTTAATTATTTCAATTATACAATGGAAGAACTGCCATTATCATTTATATTTCACAGATAAGGAAACTGAGGCACAGAGCATCTAAGTAAATGATTCTTACATAAGTGATAGAGCTTGGATGGAGGTCAGTAATGTGTCCTGTTGTCCCCGGTCAGAAAGGGAGTGCAGAGCTGAAATGACAGACATCACTATATCAAGTGACCAAGGTTTTAGTTTTAGTTGGGAATTTTCATAGTGAAGTATAAAAATGCCAATATGAAGACATTTTCATCCCTCAACATTGTGTACCCCCCTTCCCCTTCTTTATATAAATTGACTTGAGATGGGCATGGTGGTACACAACTGTAATCCTAGTACTTGGGAGGCTGAGACAGGATAATTGCAGGGTTGAGGGTTGAGGCCAGCCTCAGCAATGTAGTGAGACCCTCGGCAACCTACTAAGACCTTGTTTCAAAGTAAAAATTAAAATAGGGCTGGGGGTGCAGCTCAGAGATAGAATGCCCCTGGGTTCAATCCCTAGCTAAAAATAAAACCTGGAGAAATGTAGAGAGAAAATAAACAATGCTCACTATATTATTATCAGAACACTGGGCCTGTCTTCTCATAAGAAAAGAAACTGGGATCATTTAAAACTGAACTTTACCTTTGTGATCATTTAAAACAGTGAACTAGGCTGTTGCAACTTCTGGGCCATGCTGCAAAATAAAACCCAGTTATTTATTCTCTTGGTCTCTTGACCTCTCTGTATCACCAAGTTTTCTTTACAACCAAAGTTTTGACTGTTACTCTAATGCAAATTAAGAATGATTCTCTGAATTCACAGGTAAATACTTTTCAATCCAATGAACTCTGGCTTTGCATTACCTCTGTGACAAAGCAGAAGCAATTACAGGCTTGTCCTCTCCTGTTCTGTAGTTACTAATGCCAGCTATAATCTAGCTTTAGATTTGGTTAAGAGGCATTCCTTGATCGCAGAAAGTCTTATTTGCTTTTTAACAACTATAGGTGGGTAATTGTTATATATATACATATATATATATATACATACATATATATACATACATACATATACATATATATGTATTCAATGCATATATATATGCATTGAATTGAAATCTGTCATATATATGTATATATATATGTGTTTATATATATATATGCATTGAATTGAAATCTGTCTTTCATTCATTTCCATTCCATTGGGTTATTTTTGCCTCTGGATCATCCCTAGATCCAGTGTGCCCCCCCACCCCCCACCTCCTGACCACTCATCAGCTGTCAGGCAGCCTCTCACTCATTATTTTCTGGTTTTCAAGGGACACATCCCCAGTTTTTTCAATCATTCTTCAAGCTGTGGTTTTCATACCCTTCTTGCTTCTTTTTATCTTTCTCAGCCTGTCCTGCTTTGCCAGAAGCCTACTAAGAGGCTTTCCAGATACAGCTTGATCCTGCAGACGTGGTGCGACCAGCCAAAGTACAAAAGGTGGAACTGGTCCTGGATCCCTCCCTCCCTCCCTCCCTCCCTCTCTTCTTTTCTTCCATTCATGTACTGGGCATTGAACCCAGGAGCCTTCTGCCTCTGAGCTACACCCTAGCTCTTTTTATTTTTGAAACACACTCTTGCTAAGTTGCTAAGGGTCCCGCTAAGTTGCTGAGGCTAGTCTTAAACCTGCGATCCTCCTGTCTCAACCTCCCAAGTATTGGGATTACAGGCATATGCCACCAGGCCTGACTTGGATGTTTTCTTTCTATTGAGACATTTAACTTAGCCAGAAGATGACTGATTAGATAATTTCTGTAAGAAAAACATACCAAAGAAAATGCATAGGCAGATGAGGCTGCTATTACTAGCAGAGGAGGCCAGTATGATTATCTTCTAGGAACGAGGCATTGAGTACTCCCATTTCTGTGGCTTTCCTCTGCATAGAATAATCTCTGCCTCTACCATCGGTTTGGCAAACACCTGTTTATGGTTCCAGCTCCTCCCATGTGGAATCTTCCCTCCTTCCTTGCTGCACTAATTAGGAGACCCTTGTGCTCTATGTCCAGTCACAGCAGATTAGACAGAGGTGGGACCCCTAACTTAATGATGCTCCTGGTGGGGTCCACCTCAGAATGCTGAGTGGGGGCCCACACAGTTCTCTTTGGAGAAAGTAGAAAACTGAGAGATTGAGCCCATAGCCTTAGGCCAAGCCAGATCAAGGTTGTACAGGATTGTGGTGGCTCCCTGGTGACTTGCCAGCTAAAATCTTGGAGATGATATGAAGACAGGAGATTACAGGAGATATATAGGCAGGAACAACAGCCCCAGGAGGGAGAGACCATTGGCACAGTGTGGATGCCCTGTCTCCTGGTGGCTTTCTGGTTGCTTCCATTTCTAGCCAGAATTCCATTTCCAACCAACTCTACCTTGCTTCAGTGAGGCTCTTGCCTCACTGTTCTTTGAAGCAGAAGAGCCCTTGTCAAGCAATCTTCCATGTGGAATCATCATTCCCTCATACCCCCACACACTTCCCTATGACACCTGCTACCCCTTCTACATTGTAAAGCTTTCTGAGAACTGGGAACTCTCGGTACCCATTTCTTGGTAAGATAAACCTTTGTTGTTCCAATTTGTTATCACATGAATGGATATGTATGGAATCTGGACTCTAGGTAGAAATTTGCTATAATATTGTTGGATATTGGATATTTTTGTATTCCTATAAAAATCATTGAGCTTTGTTCTGGGAGGGGCTACTTGGAAAGAGCTTGATCCTCTAGGGTCTTACAGTTAAGTGGAACCAGAGTAGTGCTCAGTATAAGGTTAATTATTCCCCATTAGGGAGGCAAAGCCTTTCTGAGCACTCGACTATTGCCAGTAAATGATGAGACATTTGCAGATCCTTGGATGGTTCTATACTTGGCTTCCAGTAGTTATGTCCATATGCTGCTAGTTCTGCTGAAATCTTGAGGAGGAACCTCTGCAAATCTCCAGCATTCTGTCTGTGCTTCCTTCTCCTTTTAGAGTGTCCTGTCCTGCAAACTTTAGCCACCTTTATCTCCTTGTACGGTCAGCTGTGTGCCTTTAGCAGAGAGCATGCATGCTCCATTCGGTCTCTTCCCTGCCCAGCAGCCTGGACACTGGTTCACAGCAGGGCCAGAGCAATTGTTGAACTCACCTCATTTGTTTACCATCTCAGGGCTTTTTGTCCTTTATTCCCTCATGTTTATTGTGTTTATTTTTTAAAGAATGCTTTACAATAAATTTTTTAAATATATATTTTTTGCCTGGTTGCTATCTTGTTGTTTGAGGTAAAAGGATAAGCCTGGTCAGCATTAATTCAATCTTGGCTGGAGGTTGAACATCTTTAGGAAAGTCTTGTAAATATTGTATGCCTATATATATTTTGTTTATTTAGAAGATTTTCTTTAATTTCTTTTTAGAATGTAAACCAAAGAGATAGATGTCAAACTCATAATTTAAAGCAGGCCTTTTGTGCTATAATAAGTATGTCCAACATCAATGTAACATGTGTTAAATCTTTGGTCTTATTGTTGCTCAAAATCGGGGCAAAAATTAAAGGCAAGGAGTTAATAATGGATTAAGATGCTATCACATTTTCTTAGAAGAAACCCATTCCAGTGAACCATTTGAGTAAAAATAGTTTCCCCAGAGGAACTTAATTCTGGGAAGATAATTATCTGTTTTTAGATGCCTGTAATTTTCAATTATGTTTGGTTAGCTTCTGAATTGTGAGCATGGGGAAGCGCTGTAAGACTTAGAAAGTCAGTTGATGTGTAACTCCTGCCATTCCCTTCACGAGCTCAGGGGAGTTAAACTTATTTAGGAAGAGAACACCAGCCCGCATGCAGGAAAGCCCTTCAGACATCATGATGCACTGCTCTGTGAGCACACGGGGCTGTACAGGAAGTGCTGTTAATACTCTTATCAGGAAGAGTGTGCTGTATGTATTTTCTTTAGAGACAAGGGAAATGGCAAAATTGCTTCCACCTTCACCCAGAAGAGTATCCACTTATCTGTGCTGTCCCAAAGGAAAGGCAGTCTTCTTCTTGCCATTCTCTTATGCTTGGAGAATGGACCCCAGAGACTCACAGTTCTTAACCAGGTAGAGCAGAGAGAGGCTGGTCACAGTAGGCCCTTGACTTGGGAGCAGAGTTAGGAGCCCCTCGATGGAGAAAACTCACAACTTAGCAGGCTGAGCAGCAGCTTCCCTAGCTCATGGCACCTGGGCTGAAGCATGCTGCTGCTGGGGACAGCAGGAATGAAGCCCTTGGCTTCTCCCAGACTCCTTACAGAAGATTAATGGCAATTATCATTAAGCGAGAAAAAAAGTCCAGTGATTGGCAAATGACAAGAAAAATTATTTCTGAAAATGAACAGAGCTTTTTAATCACAATTAACCAAACATTTGTCTAAGGAGAAGTGTTCAGGCTGATTCTGTGCATCATTGGCCTCTGCCATCCTGCTAGTGTTTCTTTTTTTTTTTTTTTTTTCAATACTAAGGATTGAACTCAGGGGCATTCTACCTCCGAGTTATAATTTTTATTCTTTATTTTGAAACAGGGTCTTACTAAGTTGCGGAGTGCCTCACTAGACAGCTGAGGCTGGCTGCGAACCCATATCCTCTGGTCTCAGCCTCCCAAATGCTGGGATTACAAGCATGCGCCACCACATCCGGCTCTACTAGTGTTTCTTTCTTTTTTTTTTTTTTTTTTTGGTACTGGGGATTGAACTCAGGGGCATTCTACCTCCAAGCTATACCCCCAGCCCTATTTTTTATTCTTTATTTGGAGACAGGGTCTCACTAAGTTGCAGAGTGCCTCACTAGGTAGCTGAAGCTGGCCGCGAACCCGGATCCTCCCGTCTCAGCCTCCCAAATGCTGGGATTACAAGCGTGCGCCACCACGCCCGGCTCTACTAGTGTTTCTTAATGGTAGATCTATGTTTATATTAATTCAGAGAATTCTTTGCTGGGAGTTACTGTCCACCAATGTTATATTTTATTATCTTTATTTTCACCTAAGTAATAGTTGACTTATAACAAGGCTCTTTTGGATCTCATTTAAAAGATTTAAAAAATCTTGGTAGTGAGTAAAGCTGGGGCCAGAATTCAGAATCCAGATTAATCTCCAGTGATTTACCTAATTCCCCTAATTATATCTGGAATCAAAAGCTCATACAGGACACAGGAAAGACTCTAGACAAAGGAGGAGAAACCTTAGTGGTGGGAGGAAGGACACCTAACTGAGGGAGGTAGAAGGTGAGAAGAAGACTTGAAGAAGGAAGCATTCATGGACATGATGTGGATACACAAACTTATCAATGCCAATCATAGTGTTCTGCACAAGGAGGTCGAGAAGGAGAGGGGTGGGGTGGGAACTGGAGGAGGGTTCAATGAGTGCTGTGTGCATATATGGCTCTATCTATCACCCTGAACTTTATCAAGATGTATGATTACAATGCACCTCCCCCCCCAAAAAAGCTCATAGAGACTGAATGGCTGACTCATTCCACAATTATTTATTTATTGCCACACAGTGGTAGAATAATTGGTCTCCACACACACAAAAAAGATTTCTTAGTAACAAATGGAAACAGGAACAGACAAATAATATGAGCCTGCCAAAACCTTTAGAACTGCTATTCTAGATAACTTTTAGGGCATCTTCATCCCTAAGAGTTGTGCTTTGCAGAGACATTAGTTAAGAAACCATGTTACCCAAATACAGGTGCCAAAACATTGCTGTTCTATGAAGTTGAAGAGTGAATTTGAAAGCATTTTTAGTATACCATTTTTTTTTATTCGTACATCGTAAGCAGACATCTTTGTTAGGTACAAATTGAAAACGACATATGTGCCCACATTTCTCATTTGACCCCTTCCCCCAATTCCCACCGCGCTCCCTCGCCCTTCCTCCCTCTCAAGTTCAATTTAGTGAGTAACCTTGATGTACATTAGGGTGTCCCTGCCCCACCCCCCGTGTCAATCTCTTTCGGTTAAATCAACTTCTTTGTTTATCGAGGGTCTCTCCTTTTCCATCTGAAGACTCTCTTATGCCCAATCTTCTCCCTAGCATCCTCTACAACAACTGCTGGCGAGGATGTGGAGAAGGGGGAACTCTAATACATTGTTAGTGGGTCTGCAAACTAGTGCAACCACTTTGGAAAACAGTATGGAGGATCCTCATACAAATGAAAATGAGCCTACCATATGATCCAGCAATACGACTTCTGGGTATCTACCCAAAAGAATGGAAACCAAACTACCAGACTGATGCATGTGTATCTATGTTTATAGCAGCTCAATTCACAATAGCCAAACTATGGAAGAAGCCAAGATGTCCATCGACAGATGAATGGATTACAAAACTATGGGATATGTACACAATGGAATTTTACTTAGCCATAAAGAAAAACAAAATCATGTTATTTGCAGGGAAATGGATGCAACTGGAAAACATTATGTTAAGTGAGATTAGCCAGTCACAAAAAGTATACCATTTTTATTTCATGGTAGGTATGCAGTAGCTGAACCAGCCAAAGACCCATATTCCATAGGATGTGCTTATTCTGTCTCCTTCCACTGGGCCACCTGAGTGGGGAAGTTTGTAGAAGATTGAGCTAGAAGATTCTGAAGCATTTTGTCCTGATAAACAATAAATGCCTCTATACAAAGCCAGCTGGGCAGGATGATTTCATCTAATCAAATCTGCTTCATCTTGCAAAGTGGAAAGAGTTCAGTACAACCAAATTAAAATCAATAAAAATAATCATGGCATTTCATCTATAAACAATTATGTTCAAGCAACTATGCTTTCAGTTATACCTAGTTAAAAATCTCCTGAGCATCTCACTGTGATAGAATCCTACCTCTAATACACATATTTTTATTATGACTCATTTCTCATTCTACTAATGGGTAACCTTGAGAAAATGGATGTCCTGGGCCTAGTTTTTCATCTATAACACTTAAAATTGACATTTTTCCCTACCTGTCTTACCAAGATAAAAGGAACAATAAAAGTATCTCATATTGGGCTTTGACCTATAGCAACAGCAGCAGCAACAGCGGCAGAATTATTTGCTTAGAACATATAACAATGGACATTGATTTGAGTTGTAAAGTATAAGCATTTTATTCATTTTATTACATAAACTATTCCATAGAGAAGAGAAGCTATTACCAACTTTATGTGGGCTAGTAAATTTCCCATTGTTATTTGTACAGATGATTATGTTTTCAAAAAAGCAAAATGATTGCAGAATAAATGGCTTATCAGTTTGGAACCTGTGGCCAAAATTAAATGAATGATTAAGTGCAATGTTCTTTTTTAGTTAATTAGAACATGCCAGCAGGAACTTTAATTTTTATTTGACTAATTTTCAGAAGCATTCCAAGATGTTACTGTGTCAGTGTCAAAGATACTCTTATTACTTCTGAGTACATCAAAGTGCATTTGCTGTCCCACAGGCAGGAAGTTATTTCATCTCCTTATTTCTTCTAATTTTAATTGGTAATAAAGATAAAAAGTTGGACATTTTAGAAGCAAACTGAAAAATATGTTTTGTGAAAACAGAAAATGGGAGTGTAGTACATTTGGATTTTCATTATCTCAGGTATGAACTCTAGAACTAAATTTTTCATATTCAGTTAGCACATACACTTAGCTTAAATTTTTAAATTGTGTAAGTTATCTATTAAGGCATTTGTGTAGTTGTTTTTGATTGTGCCTATATACTGCCTTTTTAATTTGGCATTCACAACTTGCTACTGAATCCTTTTGACAAAACAACCCTTGTTTCATCTTGTAATGACTGAAGTAAAATGAATCCTATAGATTAAATATATGAAATTGCTTGTGAAAACACCAAAGTTTTGCCAGATGTTTAGTGCTTGCTATGGGTTGTGTTTTTGTTGTTGTTTTTTGGAATGCTGTGTCTCCAAAATTGAGCATATTTTGTTCTAAAGAATGTTGTTTGGCATTCATTTCAAGATAGCACAGTTCTGAAGCTATAGGAAAAATCTCTCAGCAAACTCTGTGGCAGAGGAACATCTCCATTGACTAATTTGTAGAAGTAGACTTGAGATATAGGAAAGATCACAGCATGTGGAATGTTTGAGGCTATATATACTGAGAAAATGAAAATTCTTATCTTGGGATAATGTCTAATTTTTTTTGTATTGAAAACTTGTCCTAATTGATTATTAATTAATTAATTAATTTATTTATTTATTGCAGTACTGAAAATTGAACTCAGGGGCATTCTACCTCCGAGCTATACCCCAAGCTCTATTTTTTATTCTTTATTTTGAAACAGGGTCCCACTAAGCTGTGGAGTGCCTCACTAGGTAGCTGAGGCTGGTGGCGAACCCAGACCCTCTGGTCTCAGCTTCCTAAATGCTGGGATTACAAGTGTGCGCCACCACACCCGGCTGTCCTAATAGATTTTATCCAAGAACTAAATTTTGAAATGATGTATTGCACCTCACTTCTTAATCAGTATGGAGGGAAAATGCTAAAAAAGAGCTGTTTGAATTTAAAATATTGGGGTATTTTAAATATGTGTGTGTGTGGGGGGTGAGACAGGACTTGAAATTCTTGTATATTGTGGAGCACATTGTGAGCAGCTGTTTGTTTTGTAGCTCTCTAGCTTTTCATGTGTGTATCAGATAGGAATGTGTTGGCCGTGGTTGGCAGAGGTCTCAGCTTTAGACTGTTAAGTCTAAAGTCAAAGGCAAGCCAACTTCAGTCCAACACAATGCAAGGGGTAGTGCAGCTGCCAGACTGTCCATCTGCAGGCTGCCCAGTGCAGGGTTGACATCATGGTCCAAGGTTTCCTTTCCTGATAGGCTCTCCCATGGTGCTTGTAAGATAATTGTAGTTGATAGTCTTAAATTCTTTCAACTTCAGATCTAGGAAGCAGAAAGAGCATCTGAGTTTGAGGTGGGGTCCATCTTATCCAGACTGCTGGAGGAATAGTAAGCAATGGATGGGAGAACACTGCTAGTCTTTAGTTTGCTGGAAAGAAGTTTAGTGGTATATAAACACAAAAATAACATATGATTATTTCTAAGTGTTGATCATTATAAGGTTATTTAGAGTAGAGATAGCATCTTACACTTCACTCTTCCATGTGAGACCTTCATCATGTTTTGGTCTTAGCAGACATACAATATGGGACTTGAAGGTTAAAGAGGGATTGTAAATCATATGCCTTTTCTCACAAAGAGATTTTTGTAATATTTAAAAACAAGTAACATAGCCAGGTGTGGTGGTGCATGCATGTAATCCCAGCCACTCTGGAAGATGAGGCAGGAGGATCACAAGTTTGAGGGTAGCCTGGGGAACAATCTTAAAATTTTGTAAAGGTTTGGGGATATAGCCCAGTGGGTAGAGCACCCCTGGATTTAATCCCAGTACTGCAACAACAATAACAACAACAAGCCGGGTGTGGTGGTGCATGCTTGTAATCCCAGCATTTGGGAGGCTGAGACAGGAGGATCCGGGTTCGAGGCCAGCCTCAGATACATAGTGAGGCACTCCACAACTTAGCGAGACCCGGTTTCAAAATAAAGAATAAAAAATAGGGCTGGGGGTGTATCTCAGAGGTAGAATGCCCCTGAGTTCAATCCCCAGTACCACAAAAATAAATAAATAAATAAATAAATAAATAAATAAATAAATAAATAAATAAATAAATAACAACAACAACAAGGCACAATTATTATGAAATTTCCAAGGAATGGGAGTATGAGAGAAGACCACTATCCTACTTAAAGGAGGATTACATGAAGCAGTAACCATTCAAATGACTTACATGAGTGCATAGATAGTAGAACAGAAAATTTCCCTCACATATTATCTTCCTAAGAAATGGCAAACCAAAGAGTCATTTCTAAGTAAGGGACCAAGGAAACATAAATATATATTATTATTGCTAAAATTTTCTTTCCATAAAGTTGAGTTTTATGTGGTATAAAGCCAAAAAGGGGAACTTGAATATCTGGATTCTAAGATATAGAACAAAAAGATGTAGGGATAAACTATCAGATTAAGTAAAGAAAAATAAAGCTCAATGCAGATGTGATGTAAAATTTAGCTTACAAAATATTCAGTCTAATGTCATATTCAGTTAGATATATTTAGAAGCTACTTTGTTTTGATACTGCCAGAAAACAAAACAAAATGAGAAACTATGAACTTAAAACATCACCAGGAGTCCTGATTTTGATCAATACCATGCTTCATTCACTCCAAGGAATGAGAGCATGGTACCCTATCATGCTTCCTAATGACACATCTCTCTGTGTGAGAAATATAATTGTCATCTCACAAAACACAGAGCATGAAGTTATTTTAGATGAAGTCTTATATTTCCACATATCTTAAGAAAAGCAAGAGCATTCTCATTTGCACAACAAATATGTTTAGTTTTATAAACAATTATTTCTTCTAGTGCAATGAGGATGGAATTTAAAGTAATTAATATTGAAGGCTGCAAGTTTTTATTTATGGAAAAATAGCATAACTCTAAATTATTTATGTAAATATGTTCACATGCACTCTATACACATCTCCAATGTGATTCATTGAAAACAATGCATTTAATTGTTTGCCAACTCACATAATACTAAATCTGACGTTATAATACTTCAAAAGTATTACCTTATCAAGTTCAAACAATAACATATTTATAACTGAGAAAAACAAATACTAATTTACATACACAATTTAAAGAATAAAAATCCTATCAGAAATGTCAGTAAAAAAGAATTGTAGAAGCACCTTTTTGTTGAACAAAATGTGTTCCAATCTGCCATTTTGTAGCAGACATTATTAATGATCTGCAAAACCTTTATTTACAAAGATGTTCCCTGTGCTAAGTTTGGGTTTAAACAATTTTGGTAATGCTGGTAATCAATAAAAGAAATCACAAGTTCATTGGAGAAGGGCATAGCATTCACTTTCTAAACAGAATCAGTGAGCTTAGAGGGTTTAGGACAAGGGGAAATATTCTTTTAACAGTTAACTAATTCTTTTTTTTCCATTTTTAGACATTTATTTTCTAACAATGTCAAATAAAGGGGAGGTTGTTTATTGTTTGAAGTTTCCACTACTTATAAACAGTCAAAAGTTATTTGACTTCTCCAATCCTTGATTTCTTCACCTGTAAAATTAAGATAGTGACAGCTGTTTATAGAATTCCTTGGGGATTGTATGAGAAGGGGATATAAAAGGGCAGAATATAGTGACTGAGGCACTGGAAACTCTGTCAATATTCCTTGGCATCCCCCACTCCTGGCTTAGGGTACCCCCAACTTCTGGCTTTCTCTTACTCCTTCCAGCCAGAGCCTTCTGAGGTTTCTTCTTGTAATTATCTCTGATTCTACTCTGGATTAAAGATTTTAATGAAAAGCATTCAATTCTTTGAGTAGAATCATAGAAATTTGATTCTTGGTTGAAAGAGATATTGGGTTCTCCTTAACTTTTCTACTAAGTAAAGTTAGACTAGAAACTAGCCAGATTCTTTTCAGACTTAATCCACCTGCTGAAGGTTACTACTACCTGTGCTTAGATCTCCAGGAGTAACAGGAGTACTATAGTTGGTAAGAATGATGCCACCACCACGGTTTAAAATGACCTTGAAGATTTGGCCGGTGGTCTACTCTGAGAGTGTCATATGCCACACTGGGTTTGGGGAAATCCTCCTTTGGCTATGAACCAAATTGAATCTCTGGGTGTCCAACCCCAACTGTGATGGGAGTGTAAGGAACTGGCCTTGGTTATATCCTCAATCTTCCTCATCCTTGGGACACTGGGAAGTTCAAAGAGATCTGCGCAGCAAATAGGGCAGGAGACTGGTCTTTCCTCATGTCCCCATTAAAACTCTTCACTTGCTTGGTTCTGTACTTACCCTAAAAAAAATACAGAAAATCAACAAAACCAAAAGCTGGTTTCTTGAAAAAATAAACAAGATAGAGAAACTATTAGCCAGCCTAGCCAAAAGAAAGAGAGGATCAACTCAAATTACCAAAATAAAAGATGAAAAAGGTGATATTACCATCATCAGTGTGGAAACACAGAGAATCGTCAGAAACTACTTTGAAAAACTATACTCCAACAAAATGGAAAATCTAGAAGAAATTGAGAAATTTCTATACACATTTAACCTTGCTAAATTGAGTCAAGAAGATATAGAAAACTTAAACCTACCAGTAGCAATCAAAGAGATAGAAACAGCAATAAAGAATTTACCATCAAACTAAAGTCCAGGGCCAGATGGTTTTCCAAGTGAATTTTATAAAACATTTATAGAAGACCTTATCCCAATACTCTTCAACTATTCTGTGAAATAGAAAGAAAGGAGACTCTCCCAAACATATTCTATGAAGTCAACATCACATTAATACCAAAGCCAAATAAAGACAGCTCAAGAAAAGAAAACTATAGGCCTATATCACTGATGAACTTAGATGCAAAACTGCTAAACAAAATACTAGCAATGCACATTTAAAACCACATCAAGAAAATTATACACCATGACCAAGTCAGGTTCATCCTAGGGATACAAGATTGGTTCAACATACGGAAAACAATCCATGTAATTTGCTACCAGAAATCTCACCCAAAATCTGCATCCTCTTTTTCTTTATCAAATGTTGTTTTAAAAGCCCATGGTGGGAGTGTAGCTTGGAGGTAGAAATCCCTGGGATTAATACCCAGTGTACCCCTCCCCCTCCAACATTTACACACTAAAAGCCTTTGGGAAGAGTGGGATAATCACAAGTCATTTAGCAAAGCATCCATAGGTGTGCTTTGGAATCAGACCTTTGTTGAGTTCTTACACCATTTGGTTCTGTGAATTCACAGACCATTATGCTTTAGACAAATCATTTAATCACTCTGAGTGTTTCTTTGATCATTTGTAAGTTAGGAAAATATACGACCATGTATTTTTATTATTTTTTTTTGCAATGGTAAAATAAATAATGAATACAGAACACCTAGAAATTTGGAGAATTTTATTGGATGATAATTGAGCTACCTCATTATATTTTCTCCTTATCATAATTCCTGCTCTCTTTTTTTCCCTTCTTAGTAGTATTTTCCAACCTTAATTCCTTATAGATATCTTCTTCCTTTTTATATACTTTGTGATACTAAGAGGAATAAAGTAAAAATAAAGAGACTTATAGAAAATTTTATGTCCCTGTCTTCCTCCTATCATCTCCTTTTATGTCTTATATTCAATTCCAGTCTGAATGACATCAGACATATAGAACTACTATGAAACTCTTATCCCTAAAGCAGAAAAATATAATCTCCAGTGCCATTAAACTTTCATTTCTGTCCATTAATTTCTCCATGGTTGGTACTGCTCTGATTACTGAATGTAATTGTTCTATATCACCAGAAGCAAAGATTTCAGGGACACATAAATTAGGCAATATTATCTCAATTTTCAGGGTTTTTTTATTTCTTTGAGTGAATTTTTTCATAATACTCATTAACTTTGATTCATGGCTTATATTAGATTCCATGTGAGAGGAATTTAATATTAGTTGATCCTAGCTCATGATGACTTTGAGCATCTTCCCTCCAATTCCTTCCCTCAAAATAAATGGGAACTACTTTTCCAACCCTTATTCCCCAGACCACAGCATTTCTATAACTCTGTCATCTTCTTGTTACATGTTGGATATAGTAATTATATATTAGCTTTATCTTCTGGAAGAGGTTGCGAACTTTTTAGGGCCTTATTTTATTTAGTTCTTGATCTCCCGTGAGTTTGTGCAAGAGTCTATATCAGAGACTGACTAGATGCATGTGAAATGAAGAAAGCAAAATTACCTAGGTCATTGAAGTATTATAAATTTCAAACTTTGAGCCGGGCATGATGGCGCACGCTTGTAATCCCAGCATTCAGGAGGCGGAGACCGGAGGATCCGGGTTCGAGGCCAGCCTCAGATACCTAGTGAGGCACTCTGCAACTTAGTGAGACTCGGTTTCAAAATAAAGAATAAAAAATAGGGCTGGGGGTATAGCTCGGAGGTAGAATGCCCCTGAGTTCAATCTCCAGTACCACAAAATAAATAAATAAATAAATTTCAAACTTTTACAGTGGCCTTCTTGAAATATACCAGATAAACTATTCTCAATTTATAAAACAATTTAGAGGGATGTTTGTAATTTGCTTGTAGAAATTATAATGAAGTTTCTTATAGCAAGACTATTAAAATGGTGACTTTATTCTCAATATAGAATTTTTTAAAAATCTCATTATTATATAACCTTGAACAGAAGTGCAAATGCTTTTGTATGTGCCCTTCCAGAAACTTCTTCTAAACCCCCCACTTCCCTATCTTCTCCACTGGTTTACTGGAGAAGGAAGTCTTTAGTATTAGTTTGGTTGAAGTTATAAAATTGGATTTTGTGGGCACTAGCAAAATGTCAATTTCATCTATTTTCTGAAAGAAAGTCATTCTAGTTGAATTACTTGTTTCCCCAAAGAAGAAAGATTATGCACCATATATATATATATATATATATATATATATATATATATATACACACACATATATGGTGTATATATACATATACGGTATATATATACATATACGGTATATATATATATATATATATATATATATATATATATATATATATATACATACATATATGGCGCATATATCTATCTATCTTTGGAAATGATTGTGAAATTTTTATACATCCGGACATTCTATAATTTTGGGAGGGCTAATTTATAAGAATATTCATAATAATTTCTGATATAATTGCAATCAGAAAGCTGGCTAATTAAAAACTGCTCATTAATAAAAGGGAGAAATCCCCACAAAATCTGCTACTCTCAACCACTTTAAAATAATGTTCAAGCTGGGTGTGGTGGTGCAAGTTTGTAATCCCAGCATTTGGGAGGCTGAGACCAGAGGATCTGGGTTCGCAGCCAGCCTCAGTTACCTAGTGAGGCACTCCGCAACTTAGTGAGACCCTGTTTCAAAATAAAGAATAAAAAATAGGGCTGGGGGTATAACTCGGAGGTAGAATGCCCCTGAGTTCAAACCCCAGTACTGCAAAAAAAGAAAAAAAAAAGAAAAGTAAAAAATGTTTGTTATAGAGAATATAAATAGCTACTTATATAACTTCCATAGGTAGGTAATTATGAATGTTAGCAAGAAGTAGACAAAAGTAAATTAGAGTAATTTTGGATTTTCAATAGTCACAGAAATTTAAAACAAATAGTGCATTTTGATTGCTATTGATTAATTATTTCATGCAAGAAAGCACTATGC
Organism: Graphiurus murinus; assembly: GCA_004027655.1. NCBI lineage: Eukaryota > Metazoa > Chordata > Mammalia > Rodentia > Gliridae > Graphiurus > Graphiurus murinus. The sequence goes on along the minus strand of PVLC010002212.1, from coordinate 87,090 downwards.
TTATTTTTAAGGTTATCTAAATTTGAAATATAAATAAAATGTAAATATGGGAACATATCAATTTGAACTCAAACAGAAACTATTCATTAGATACTAAGGCTTATTATTTTCAGTGAATTTAGTAACACATTTGATTTTTCTAATTACTTAATGTGATTTCATACCATTAATAATTATGTTTATATTTTTTGGATAGACTGCCACAAAAGCAAAATCAGACACCTTAACATATAACTTGACTAAAAATAGTCTACAAAGTCATTTCATAAAAGTTTCAGCTAGAGATAATCTTTGAAAGATCTTTCTTCACACTTTCCTTAGGCCTCAGACCCTGGGAGGCATAAACAGAAAAAGATCCATATTGGCCAGGATCTGTGTGAGCCCATAGCCCCAACCAAAGCTTTACTCATGTTTATTTCTGTATTTCCAGCTTTCCATAAAGAGATAAAGAGTAGAAGATAGACTTCCAACAAGATAAAAGTAAACAGGGAAAACAAAACCTAAGCACTAATTCTATTGCATATAACTTTGACAAAATAGATTACCAAATTTAAAAAATACACATTCATATTTATGTATGTGTGTGTGTGTGTATGTGTATGTGTGTGTGTGAGAAAATGAAAGGAAACAAAAGATGGAAAGGAGAACATGGGGAAAACTAATAATGAAAAGAAATGAGGCCACTGGAGAGACTAATATTAAAACATTGTATTTTCAGATAATAAAAAGGCAGCCACATCACCTTTTGGGATTTCATGAAATAGGATTCAGATCTATTGTTTGCCTGAAATGAAGGTAAAAACAGAAGAGAGAGTGATAATAAATGTTTCAGGATTGTCTGATAGAAAATTATTGTATTCTCTCAAATGGGAGGAAGAGGAGGAGGAGGAGGAGAAAGAGAACTGAGCTAGAGAGGAAAATATATAAGAAAAGTTCACTGTGAATTTCCCAAGAGATTATTTCTATCCTCATGGGAAAATAGATGATCATGAAGGGTGTAAAATAAATTTATCTAGACAAATAATGCTAGGAAGAATAGCTGAATCCTTCTGCTGCCTCCTCCACCGGCTGACAGCCTGCACCGGCAGCTTGCTGAAGGAGGGACTGGTGAGGATTCAGGCTAAGGCAAGGTGTCAGCTGAGAAGCTTTTCCGATAGTCCAGACTTGAGTTCACCAGCACTTTGGCCATGGCAGGTGGCTGAGTGGAAGGAAGGTGAGAGGAAGCATTAGATGAATAGTTAGAAGGTTGGCCAATAAATGGGGAGGGAGACAAAAACAGATGGAGTCTAGCATGATTCTCCGGCTTCTGGTTCTGGCTATGGGAACTGACTTGCAAATACTCAGCAATACACAGTGTGCAGTTGGTGTGTGACCTAGGTTCCACCTTTGTTCAGTGCCACGGATGCCAGGTGATATCTCGTGCTTAAAATTTGGCAGGTGAGATGTACCTCAGTGTAGAGGACATTCCCAGGATTCTTGCTAACATCCAAATTGTGTCAATCAAGCAACAATGATTATAGGGGATGGAAGACATGAATAGGAAAAGCACAAAGGATTTCCAGGGTAGTTGAAAAACCCCACATATAGTGGATACTATAATGATGAACAGTGGATATTATAATGGTGGACACATATCATTACACATCTGTCCAAACCCATAGAATGCATACAAACAAGAATGAATCCAAATGCAAACTATGGATCGAGGTGAGAATGACATGTCCCTGTAGGTTCATCAGCTGTGATAAATGTACTACTCTGTGTGGGGTGCTGGTGATGAGGGATGCAAAGCCACTGGGGGTGGGGTATACATACGAGACCTGTGTATTTCCCATTCAGTGTTACTCGGAACCTAAAAATGCACTGAAAATAAGGGGGGGGGGAGAGAGAAACACACAATTGGAGCTGATGGAAAGTGGACCTTCACAAAGCCCATAAAGCTAGCATTTTCAACATAAGTAAAGGGACCAGGCAGTAGGGAAACGGTATGAAGGAAGTAGGCTGTGGCATGTATTGGGGAACTAGAATAACTGAAGGCCATTCAGAGCCAAAAAAATACAGGTTAAGGAACAGAAAAAAACAGATGTTTTAGAAATAGAATTCCCCAAGAGAAGCTGAATGACATCAAAATCTTTATTTGCTGCAGCATATAAACAAGATCTGCAATGTTCTGCAAAGGGCAAAGGTGTTCTACTTCCCAGGTCTCAGGGAAACTTGGGAGCATGTGTGCAAACATTGATCCACTCCTGAATATCTAGGGATTTTTTTTTCTACTTTTCTTTTTCTTAGACCCTAGAGTGTATTACATATAGGCAGGAACACATATATGAGGAGTAGACTTTCCACTCTGAATCTCTGTGGAATAACCTCTAGGAAATGAAAATAACTCATTCAACACATTTTTGTAGTGAGCACCTTTTAGGACCTAGGCACTGTTGTTGTTGGTGGGGACCCATTAGTAAAATAAATAAAACATCTCCTTTTGTGCAGTTTAAGGGAGAAAGTAAGTAAATATGTCACTAATCAAGAAATAACATCACTAAAGTCATGGTAAATACGTGCTAGAAAGAATAATAAAGTGAGAGAAGGGGTAGAGGGTACTCAGAGAGGGAGGTGTCTGGTACTGTCCACAGGTGAGCAAGGGAGAGGTCAGTGAACGGAGGAGTCCTCAGTATACTGGAGGAAGAGGGCTCAGGCTTGGGGAAAAGCAGCACAAGCTTGTTAGGTCGAGGAGCAGCAAGAAGACGTTGGTGGCTGAAAGACGAGAGTAGTGAGGTAAAGGAGAGGAATGTGGGGGTCAGATCATCCAGTACCTTTTAAGCTGCATTAGTTATCTACTGCGGCATAACAGATCACACCAAAACCTAGTGGGTTGAAAGAAGAACTTGTTATTCACAGACCTGTGGGTTGAATAGGCAGTTTTTCTGCTGGTCTCACCTGGGCCTCCTCACATGCCACAGTAACTGGTGGCTCTGCTGGAGTCCAGGACGTTCTTACTTCCTAGTCCAGGGACTCAGCAGAGATAGTCCTCCCTCTTCTTCACATGGTGGTACAAGTATTCCAGGGGAGTGAGGGCAGAGTTCCAGGCCTCTTAGTTCTAGGTTCATGACTTACCCAAGGTCCATTCTGACACCTTCTAATCATCAAAGGGAGTCACAGTGCCAGCCAGAGCCACAGCATGGGAAACAGGTGCTTTCACTTGAAGGATTGAACACCAAAGCATTTGTGGCCACTTTAAAATCTTCTCACAGGGCTGGAGGATTAGCTCCGAAGTAGAGCACTTGCTTAGCATGCATGAGGCCCTGTGTTTCATCCCCAATACTGCAAACAAACAAACACACAACTAACAATACCAAACAAAACAAAATACCTCACAAATCATAGCCAAAGCTTAGAATTGCATAGCAAGAGTCATCAGAAGTGATGGAAGATTTTGAGTAGAGAAGTCATAGAGTGGATTTGTTTCTCAAAAATCCCACTGGCTGGTGTATGCAGGATATACAGAGGCCGAAGAGGAGGGGAAACACTGAACAGCATTCCTTCTGTTGTTATTCAAACTACAGAAAGAAGCAAACAGCTTTTAGTGGACATGGTTGTTAGGGTTACAATCCATGGTTTCCCCCGATTCTACCTGCTTCAAAGTACTATAAATCAGGACATAAAACTAAAGTTTTCTTTTTTAGGAAAACACAATGACCTTTATTTGCTATATTTTCACCATATGAGAATTGCGTGGAATTTCCCCTGGATGCTCTGGGTACCATGGCATTTAAAATAAGACTATCACAGTGATCTCAAACAAGGCATTCATATTACTTCCTTCTCCAAAGAACCCTAGCCCTGTGCAAATGCTCTGTGGTGGAAGCAGCCCTGTGGATTATTAAGTGTGGAGGTCCTTGTCATCATGATGCATACATTATACATTCCGGTTCTATTTATAGATTTCTAAGTTAAAAGGTATTGTCATTTTCTGATTTCATCTTAATTTTTAGGTGTGTTGTTCTTATCACACAGTAGTTTTCCATATTCTACATGCAGGTAAAAAGGCTGCCTATCCAGTGAATTTTTAATATTTATTTATTTGGCATTGGGGATTGAACCCAGGGACATTCTACCTCTGAGCCTCATCCCCCACCCCTCCTCCCACAGCCAGCCCTTTTTATTTTTAATTTTGAAACAGAATCTCTCTAAGTTACTGAGGCTAGCCTTGAACCCAAGATCCTTCTGTCTCAACCTCCCAAGTACTGGGATTTTAGGTTTGTACCGCCACATCTGGCTTAAAGTGAATTTTTAAATGCCAGAATGGACGGAAGACAGAGGGATGCTGGCCAGGATATAGGGAGGACAGGGACTGAGATCCCTGCGGCCTCACCCCACTGCCCAGGGCTGCTCTTAGATCTGAGGGATCTTAGTGATCATCTGCTTCATCTTTCCTTTAATAGTCAAGGAATTGAGTCTTGGAAATGCTGTCAGGACCGCATCCTAGAAGCCGAGGGCAAGACGTAGTTGCAGATTTGTTCTATTTTACCTCCAATGCATTTTACTTTTGTGTCCAACATCCTTGAAATGAGATTTCACATACATCTACATTTTTTGTCTTCATAGCAAAATCAAGTTATTTTAGAATACTGGATTTTTAAGTCTTCCCCACCAGGCCTGTCTCACTCATTTCCAATTCCAGATTGAACTTTGGTGACATTTTACTGAAGCCTCTGGGCCACTCCCCACATCTTTAATTAAAAAAAAAAAAAAACCTACCCAAGCGTGGTGGCTCACACGTGTTATTCTGACAAAGGTGAATCACAGGTTTGAGGCCAGCTTCAGCAACTTAGTGAGACCCTCAGCAACTTAACCAAACCCTGTCTTGAAACAAAAAATAAAATAGGGTTGTGGGTATAGCTCAGAGGTAAAATGCCCCTGGTTTCAATTCCCAGTAACTAACACACACACACACACACACACACACACACACACACACACACACACACACCATCTATGATTTAGCAAGCAGCAGGCAGACAGACCTTGTCACAGTAGGAATAGAGGAACAGTGGGGACAGTGGGGGTTACCAGCTGGCCATGGAGGGGCAGAGTGAGCCCATGCTACCAGGACACACAGTTAGGGGACTCCGGTGAAAAGAAGCCATTAAGAAGCTCAAATTAATCATATCTCTCACCTTCTCACTTTGGATTCTACTCATGAGGAAGCTCCACATTCTTTAGCCTTTCATGAATAAACTATAAAAAAAAAAAAAAAAAAAAAACACCTTCTGTGGGCAGAGGTGAATGAGGCACATGGAGAATTTGGGGCCATGCTGCCAATCAACAAAATTAAAGCAAATAAAAGTTGTCCAGTAAAGTCTTCACTGGTTTATAGAATATGCAATAAATTTGTTAAGTTCAGCTAATGCACTGTATACACACAAAGGTCCATTGTTCACTTTAAAATACATGCCTTCTCTGACAAATGAATAAAAAAACACCATAATATGGTTTCAAATAATATCTTAGACATGTTTATATTGAGTACTTGCCACCTTTTCGTAAATGAGCGATTTAAAACGAAACCTCTCAGCTCACCCTGGTCACTCTGCATGTCTCAGGACGGTTCATAATTAGCAGTCCTCTCTTTGATGGGGGCTTGTGTGAATACAGTGAAAACCCAGAGAGCTACTGCATGCATCATCCAAACAGCTCATCCAATATATTGCATCTGAAGTAATTAGTGGCCTGTTCTTTGTGATGCGATCAGTATACCTACACACACTCACAGAATGACCATCTCCATGTTTCTCTAGAAAAAAAAAAAAAAATCAGTACCTAGCATTTCAGAACCATTAAAGCCATATTGTTGAATAAAAGGGCACTCGATGTTGTGAGAGATGTAGACAATATGCATCCTCACAGACATGCTCTCTCGTCACTTAATTGAAATTCATATCCCCGTAAATGATGTTAGAATAAAATGCTGTCAGTCTTTGCTTGTCTTGCTATAATTGAGGGGGCTAATGGTTTGTAAACATCTGTCTCAGAGGATGTCTAAGATGTCTTTGGACAATTCCTTTTTTTTTTTTAATTGAACTCTTCCTTGGCATGTAATCAAACTGTTGCCCCGGAGACCTTACCCTGGAGCTTTCTTTGCCTGTATTCATTGTCCTGGCAAATATAACACTTGGGGTTACCTTCTGTGCTTGGTTATCTTATTCTCTCTATAAGTTATTGACTATTAAATCAGTTTATGTAATTATCAGATCCATGTCTTCACTGCAAGTCTTCCAATAATTCTGAGCACACAAGGAAATGTGGATGCACATCAGAAGGTGAAAGAGATCAAATTCCTTTAAGGAAGATGGCTGCATTCCTGGACCACATCCTGCCTTTTAGAGTTGTTCTCCAGTTCCTCTCTACCTTAGCCAAGCTTCTCTGCCCACCTGAGCAGGCCTGCAGCTCTCTTGCTTTCCTAGACACTACCTGAATTCCAACCCTGTCATCTCTACTCCGGGGTTACTCATTGTTTGATAAGTGTCTTGTGTTCCTCACATCTTGTTTGTGAGATTCACCCCTGGCAGTTGAGCTACTCTCTAAAGCATCAGTTCTGTGTTTGAGCTAAACAGTGCGGTTCCAAAGATGCTGATATCTGATACCTGTTCTGAGATACTATGCCCATGCTGTGCACCTGGTACTTAGGTTTAGGTAGAGGAATGGCAGGAGGACTGTGTGCACTCAAAAAGGGGGCCCCGACCCCAGAAATGAGAGTGGAGGGGAAGCTGGATGTCCAGAGGCTGTAGCAGAGGGGGCCCAGGCTTGGGAAGGAGTGAACATGGGATATTCTGGGCACATGCAAAGATTTTATTTCCTTTCTGTAAGTTGTGTCTGCACTCGGTTGATTGCATCTTTTGCTCTGCAGATTTTTAATTTGATATAAAATCCCATTTGCCAATTTTGCTGTGATTTCCTAAGCAATTGGAGTCCTATTCAGGTAGTCATTGCCTGTGCCAGTATCTTGAAGTTTCCCCCATATTTTCCTCTACTAGTTTTGCAATTTCAGGTCTGATGTTAAGGTCTTGGATCCATTTTGAGTTACTTTTGTTCTCAGGGTAAGAGATAAGGATCTAGTTTAAATCTTCTACATGTGGACATATAATTTCCCCAGAAACTCTTATTGAAGAGGCTATCTTTTCTCCAACATGTTTTTGGCTCCTCAGTTGAGTATCAGATGGCTGGATATTCATGGGTTTATTCCTGGATCCTCTATCCCATTGATCTATGTGTCTTTTTTTTGTTGTTGTTGTTTTTTTCAGTACTGAGGATTGAACCCAAGGACATTCTACTTCTGAGCTACACCTCCTATATTTTATTCTTTTATTTTGAAACAGGGTCTCACCAAGTTGTAGAGAGCCTCACTAAGTAGCTGAGGCTGGTCGCAAACCCGGATACTCCAGTCTCGGCCTCCCAAGCCCTGGGATTATAAGCATGTGCCACTACACCTGGCTCTGTGCTGTTTATATTACAATGGCTCTATAGTATATTTTGAAATTGGGTATTTTAATGCCTCCAGTATTTTTCTTTTTGCTCAGGATTGCTTTTGCCATTCAGGGCCTTTTTGCTTCTATATGGAATTTAGGATTGGTTTTTCTAGTTCAGTGAAGTTCATTGGTATTTTTATGTGATTGCATTGTATATATTGATTACTTTCTATAGTATGGCCATTTTAACAATATTTTTTGTCCTGATCTCAAACTGTAATTGTTCTTTATATTATTTCTATTTTTATTTTTGCTATAAAGACAGTTGGGTCAGTGGAAAGAACAAAAAAATGCCATTATAGACTGAATGCTTGGATCCCTCCAAAAGTCAGATGCAGAAACCTAACTCCCTAATTGGAGGTGGGGCCTTTGAAAGGCCACTAGCAATATGAACAGAGCCTTCATGAATGAGACTAGTGCCCTTATATCAAGAGAGTGTCCACACTTTCTCTCTCCCAGCTACTCATGGATACAGTGATATCAATTGTCCTACATGGTAAGGGCTGTGTCTCCCCAAAGCTCTCCTCTCAGCTTCTTTGAATATCTGTCCTCTACCTTGTGTCATCAGACTACTTGTGGCCAGATCATGGAATCTCTTTTCTCAGTTACAGCAGAGTGGTAAATTCCAGAGCCTGAGGACTAATTTGAAGTCATGAGAATCAAGACTCTGGGGCAGTTTTATAGCAATGGCAGTGGCTTTAAATGAGGCCCGACAATGCTCTTCACAGCTATTCTGGAAGCCAGCAAATAAGTAATTGAGCCAGTGCTCTATTAACTTAGGAAAGGCATCTGTTCTCATTTGCTTTTTCCAGCTCAACCTCTCATTTTGAAACCTCTTGCAAGTTCAAATACTTAACTACTCAAGAAAACGAAAACTAAAACACATAAACAAAACGAAACACCTTGCCAGTCATTTAGATTCTCCTAAACTGTGGAGTCTGCAATAAACACTGTATTCAGTAAGATACTACAATCACCATCTCTTCCTCTTCTCAATGCCACATAAATGTGTTCAGAAGCCCTGGTGCTCTGCAAGTGTTGCCAGGCAGCCATTCATAGAGCCTCCAGTGATGACTTCGACTTCTGGATGCAGAAAAGAGTTCTCTAAGGGCAGGACTCATTTACACTCCAAATGACAAGGTTTTGTTCTCTGAATCTTTGTTTTATGTTAAGGTGTCTGTTCAAATTAGCAGGGAGCTCAGCTGTGCACTTCTTACCAAGGGTCACACTCTGCTCCACTGATTTGCTTTGAGTGAATACAAATTCCATCACAATTAAAGTCATGGGTGTTAGTGCCCTGTCTTCACAAGAGAATACCAGCATCTCCTTTATGCATAAAAAATGATTCCATTGAGCTGAGTGTGGGGGTGCACACCTGTAATACCAGCACTTGGGAGATAGGGACAGAAGGATCACAGGTTTGAGTACAGTCTCAGCAACTTAGCCCTGGTTTAAAAAAAAAAAAAAGAAAAAAAGAAAAAGGAAGATAAAAAGAAAGAAAGATAGGGCTGGAAGTGGAGCTCAGAGATAGAATGCTCCTGGGTTTAATCCCCAGTAACACACACACACACACACACACACACACACACACACACACAAATTTGAATTTGTAAAAATTGACTTTATTCCCTTTTTATCATTGTGTACTTTCTTCCTTTTTTTCTTCTTTGTGTTAGATTAAAAATTCTAGCCAGGCGTGGTGGCGCACGCTTGTAATCCCAGCTTTCGGGAGGCTGAGACCGGAGGATCCGGGTTCGCGGCCAGCCTCAGCTACCTAGTGAGGCACTCGCAACTTAGTGAGACCCTGTTTCAAAATAAAAAGAATAAAAATAGGGCTGGGGGTGTAGCTCGGAGGTAGAATGCCCCTGAGTTCAATTCCCAGTACCGCAAAAAAAAAAAAAAAAAAAAAAAATTCTATGCCAGTGGGCTATTTGGAACTGAATACTTCATGTAGTTTCTTTATTTTATGTTATTTTATTTTTATTTGATACTGGAGATTGAACCTAGGGGCATTCTGCCTCTCAGTTATACCCAACCCTTTTTATTTTCTTATTTTGAAACAGTGTCTCAAGCAACAGGTCCTTAGACCAACGAGTCATGTCACACATGTTTTATGTCTTCCCACAATGTCACGAGGTTTATTCAACACTCAAAGGTTGTAGCACGTGGGAAATTATTAGTAATTCTAATATGTAAAGTTAATTCTGGGCAGCTGCTTTACCAAAAGCCAATTAGCTACGAATGAGCATCAAACAATACACTTCACAGTAGCAAATCTAACAATTTAGGTTGAACAAGTATAGTAAACAACATATAAATCTTAAAACTTAGAGCCCTAAAATACTTAACAACTTAAGTTAAACAAGTATATTAAACAATATACAACTCCTAAAACTTAGAGCACTTCAAATATTTAACAAATAATTGTTATAAGCAAGCAGGAGAAAGGAGATAATGAACCAAGTCCAGGAATGGAAGAGGAGATTCCGAAGTTGGTCTGGGCACTGAGAAGGCTAAAGAGTTGCACTGATCTTTGGCCAGCAAAGAGCAGGGCCAAAGCAAAGATGCTGTATTGGAGTGATACACACAATAGACTCGTCATGGCATAAGTAATAGCTCAGGGCACGAGTGTCAAAACAGCTGCTCTTTTATAGGGCTCCTATAAGTTTCTGTAGGTATAGTCAACTGTTCTTGGCAGTTTTATCGAACCTTATCAGACACTTGTCATTTCCAGAAATGTATTGATGATGTAAGTTACATCAGACACAGGAACAGATTTATGATCCAAGGGCCCATTATCAATTGCAGCACAGGTATATTGGTCTGAACCCATATGTTAATAAGTCAAACAAGTTCCTGAGGTTGTTTATGTCCCATGCTCTATATAATTGACATGTCCAAACGAGCTGCTTATGAACTCCTGAAATTCTTCCTTGCTCTATACAAATTGGATTTCGCTAAGTTACTGAGGGCCTAGCTAAGTTGCTGAGGCTGGCCTTGAACTTGTGATCTTCCTGTCTCAGGCTCTCAAGGGACTACAGGTGCATACCAACGTGCCCAGCTTATGTGGTTTCTTTAAAAGACAACTCCTTGAAAGTGTTGGCAATAAATTTCACTCTCTCTACTCTCACTTGGGAATTACTATGGCTTCAAATCAGACGATTTTGATTCTGCCTTGTGACCTCATAACTCTGTGAGGTTCCCTAGTAGCATCATAACTTGCACCACTTTGTATGGGTGAGTGGCATAGCAGACAGACATATTTCAGGGCAGAACTAGGTAATCCCTGGGGCTTTGGGGAAGAAGTGTTTAGAAAATAAGGGAGGCACTGGAATATCATGTGGATAATCAGTGGCCTCTTCAATTACTGATATTTGTGAGTCTTTTAAGACCCTCTAACACCAAAACCTAGTCTGAACTTCAAATATATAAACTTGGCCCTTTTGAAAAGGGCCAAAATCATTTGCAAATTAGCAGAGGAAATTTCTCATATTAAAAAAATTTGACTTAAAATAAAAAAGAATATTAAGCCTGTAAACATTGTAGAATTTTATAACTTTCAAAAAACAATTTCATTTCATGAAGCTCTTCATTTGCTAAATAGTGCTAAGTTGTATTAAGTTGTATTTATCACACCTCCACTAATTTGTTTTTTATATCATTATTATTATTATTATTATTATTATTATTATTATCATCATCATCATCATCATTATTTTTGCTGTACTGGGGATTGAATCCAGGGGCATTCTACTTCCGAGCTACACCACCAGCCCTATTTTTTTTTTTTTTTTTTTTGTGGTACTGGGGATTGAACTCAAGGGCATTCTATCTCTGAGCTACATCTCAAGTCCCATTTTTTATTCTTTATTTTGAAACAGGGTCTCACTAAGTTGCGGAGTGCCTCACTAGGTAGCTGAGGCTGGCCTCGAAACTGGATCCTCTGGTCTCAGCCTCCCAAATGCTGGGATTACAAGCGTGTACCACCATGCTCGGCTCTCTATTTTTTATTCTTTCTTTTGAAACAGGGTCTCACTAAGTTGTAGAGGGCCTCACTAAGTAGCTAAGGCTGGTCACAAATCTGTGATCCTTTTGTGTCAGCCTCCCAAGTACTGGGATTATAAGCATGTGCCACCATGCCTGACTTGAGATCATTATTTTTAAGTCAATCATTTCCTAGGCTAAGACAGTCTGACAAGGGCCAAATTCGCAAACATGACATTTTATTTGAAAGGGACCAGTGGATAAGATGGATATAGAGATAACTCTGTGGATTATAGAGTAAAGCTCACCTCCATTACTAAATGCATCTCCAAAAAACATTTTTCATTTATTTTTTGGCAAAACACTAGTCCAGGTACATCAACATCCCTGGCACTCAATTTGCATTGAACAAAACTGTTGTGCTCCATTTGTGTCCTATGGAGAAGGAGGCATTGTGCCTTTCTGCCCTGTCCTCCTTGGAAGTTGGTAGTACATTAGATGTTTAGAGCACTTCATTTCTCCAGTTTTTGCCTCAGTGATGATTTTATCTTCTAGTAACAACACACTTTTGCTATGGAGAAGCTCTCCATCATCACCTATGACCCTGTGTGTTGTGTGGACAGATTTTCCCTGGTACCCAACCCTTGCAGGTCCCATGAGCCTGTGGTTGTGTTGATGACTTATGATGTGAATCTGACCAACAATGTGTTCTATCCACAGATCGAGGTGGTGGGGGTGGGGATTAGTCAGTAGAGAACCAGGGATCCTGGTGGATTCACAGCACATAATCTGAGACTTTTGTTGGCATTGCTGGGAAAGAAGTGTTCTCTTTCTGACAGTCTATCAGCCTGTTACAGACCAACAAGCAAAGTTGGCACAGAGAAGAGAGAACTGAAAGATTACTAGAGAGAGACCAAACCCTGATGGCAGTGTTTGTACTTTGCCCAAAGCCAGGGTTATTCCTAGACTAGCCATGTGCTGTTGCCTTCTTGAATTAGATTCTTGGAAGAACTTGGAACTTAAAAGATAAATGGTTTTGCTTAATAAACATAGGAAGGATGGAGTGAAAAAATATAATTATATGCCGTGCAAGACATCCTATTTTAATACTATAATGTTTCTTAGTGTTTCTCGTAAATATTTAAAATTCCACAAAATAACTTGCCCCAAAGAGATAGAGGATCTAGAAAAACTATAATTAATTTAATGCAGGTTTTCTTTAGATAAGTTATTTTTAAAACACCTCTTGACTCTGTTCATTTTTTTAAAGTGGGGTGTAGCATTTCTTTTTCTCCAGAACTTTTCTCTCAGTACACTTCTGATTTTACCTCTATGTAAAGGATCTACAATACATTATATATCTATAACCTAGAATCTTACAGCACTGATTTGGATAGTGACAACACTGAAATCTCTCTGTGCAAAGTAGAAATTATAAAAGATCTCATAAATATAACTTTGCCATAAGTTCATGGAGAAACAGCTACTAAAATTAAAATTGCTTTGTTGAGTGAACCTGGCTTGTCTCCAACTTTCAACACATCACTAAATAAATGGAAAAAAACAAGCCTTCTGGGTGTTCCAAAATCTTAATTGTTTTCAGCCAGCTTCATTTTATTCAAACAAAACATTCACTGCAGGCATGAATTTGATTAAGATTTTATTTTATTTATTTATTTGCCATGTTAGGGACTCATAAAAAGAATAAAACCATAGAGAATCCAGCTTTGTAACATTGCATATTTCATACTTTTTAAAGAATGAACAACGATTTATATACAAAAGACTATTTTAAGTGTATTACTACCTTGAGAACTTTTAAAATTTTATATTAAATTAAAAACTAAGTACTCTCCTTAGAATTCTAATTAAATATAACAAAAATGTTATTTGGAGGACTTTCTAAGTATTAAGAGATAAAAGGTAGGAAGAGAATTTTGCATTTTTAAATGCAAAATGTATAAAAAAAATGTCAAACAATTTCTTTGGAAAATCCCAATTTCTTGAAACTGTCGTGCAATGTCTTAAAAATATGCCAACAGATATTTGTTGTCCTTAGTTACTTAGTGTGGTGATAACCTATTGTCCATGAACATAATATTTCAAATTAAACCAAATATGAACATACAATAGTGCATGGATAATTTCCAAGGCAGAGATCTTGGAATCACACAAATACATATTTTAAGTTAATCTATTTCTGAAAAATCAAGCATGACTGATTTAATCAAGCTCTAAGTTGCAAGGAGCCAAAATTCACTTAAAATAAGCATCAGTAAAAGAGTTCAATAGCATATAAGACCTCACTGATGATAAAATTCTTAAACTGGAAAATAGATCTGAATAAAATATCCTTAATACAACACAGGAAGAAGAGACAGAAATAATATTATGGAACATAAAGAGCAGAGTAAGGAAATTTAACATACACCAAAACAGAGATAAAGAAGGAGAGAAAAACAGTAAAGCAGAGGAGACATTTGGAAGTGTAATGCCTGAGGGTGTTTCAGAACTGATGAAAGCAATGTTTTAAAAAACCTATACCAAGACAGAACAGTGAAAATTCAAAAATAACCAAGAGCAGAGAGTAAAGGTGATGTGGAGAAGGGATACTGTATGTTATGTTACATAGAAAGTACCCATTTCATATGATTGTATGAACAATGCTCTGATATTCTCTAACTCTCCACACTTACCATTTTCTCATAATTCCAGTAATGCTCTATGAGACATCATAGATGAAGTCTATGCTGTACTTCATGAAATAATCTGTTAAGTATTTAAAAAAGTAAACATATTACCACTATACATCTTCCTTTTAAAATTTTTGTCATATTTTTAAATCATTTTACACTTAGTACCGTTTTGAGGATTAGCTTCATTCTGTTATAATCTTTTAGCTATTTTATTTTTTTCCTTCAGCTTCCAGAACAGAACACCAGCTTCTCAGTAAGTTCTGATTAGGGTTGAAGACAAAGGGGTGACTATCTTGCTGTTATTTTTCTATTTCTTTTTATTTATTTATTATTGTAATAATTTGTGCTTTGTATGTATACATCTTTGTTAGGTACAAATTGATAACAACATACGTGCGCACATTTCTCATCTGACCCTTTCCCCAATTCCCACCCCGCTCCCTCGCCCTCCCTACCTCTCAAGTTCAGTTCAGTGAGTGACTTTGATATAATTGTGTAAGTACATCATGTGCCTTAGGATGCCCTCCCCCCACCCTCCATCCGTCCCCTTCAGTTAAATCAACTTCTTTGTTTATCGAGGGTCTCTACTTTTTCATCTGGGGACCCTCTTATGCCCCATCTTCTCCCTAACATCCGCATATTAGGGAGAACATTATTTTTCTATTTCTAATGCTACCAAAAGGGCTCAGCTCATCACCATGACTTACATTTAGGCCATACACTCCAAAATATTATAAACACTTTCCACATATTCTTCCGTATCATACTTTTTTGTCACTTAGCATTTCTTTTGGGGATGAAAATGAGAACCTTAGGTTAATCTCTGTTAAATACTCTTTCCTTACATTTGATCTTGTTTAATACAAACCACTTTGACTTTTAATATCTTGAATCCAGTAATATTTTTTCCCACAGGACTTAAAAGGACATAGCATAGTGAGTGCTTTATGTAAAGATTATATATATAAAATTATATATAATTTTTGCAGAATTGGGGATCGAACCCAGGGGCATTCTACCTCTACCTTTGAGCTACACCTCCAGCCCTACTTTTTATTCTTTCTTTTGAAACAGGGTCTCACTAAGTTGTGAAGAACCTCACTAAGTAGCTAAGGCTGACGGCGAACCTGCAATCCTCCTGTCTCAGCCTCCTAAATACTGGGATTACAAGTATGTGCCACCATGCTCGGCTATAGACATTATTATTAACTATTAAATTTATGTTCTTGGCACCATGGTCATTGATATTCATAATGCAATTTGACTACCATGTGCCATAAGTAATGACACCTTAACTTTCCAGATCAAAGAAATGGAGCTCAGAACGTCCAAGAGAGCATACCCTCTGAAAGGTTCAATGGTGAATCTGGAATTGAAAGCTACCCCTTCCTATTTCAATGTAGTTTGTCCTCTCTGAAACTGAGACTGAAATTTATTCTCCAATTTGAGATATATTAAGAGCCAGGACCAGGTGAAATGTTTAAGAGGTGATTAGAACTTTGTCCTCACAAATGACTTAACCCACTCATGTGATTAATGGATTAATGTGTAAGTGGGTTATCTGGAAAGTGGATCTGCCATAAACGCCAATTTGGCTAGTTCTCTCGTGTGTTCCCTGTCTCACCAGACTACACCTCATAAATGCTCCTTCACCTTGAGCTAGAACCATGAACCAAAAGAGACCTCTTTTGTTTCTAACTTTCTCAATCCATTGTATTGCATTATAAACAATGGAAAATGGACAAGACACCACCATGCCCCTTCTGATGTATTTTCTGCCATTTAGTCTACTAATTATTTCTTTCAGCTTTGTATTGAATTTATTTGACAAACAAGATTTAAAACTCCTAGAGTTATTAGTAATAATTATCATGACAGTTCCCAACACTGGCGACAGAGAAAGACGCTGTCTTGTCTCTTTCTTCCTGCTGCTGCCCATTGCAGTGGCTCCTTCTGCACCTGAGCATATCTTCCTACTGTTGCATAAGAGATGCTGCACAGAAAGTAGAATTGAACTTCAGCAAGGCAGCTGCCAGCAGTGTTTCACAATGTTCTAGTTGAAAACTGTCAACCTAAATAAGAATCAGAGAGACATCCATCCAAAAATAATGTTTCTTTGGGAATAGTAGAGTGTGGCAATGGGAATACTTGCACCATAGCAAACTAGGAGTGTGTTCAGGAGGCTGAAGCCAGGGAAGGCTTTAAAGGCAGAAAAGGAGAGACTGATGCAAGCTCCTTGGATTCAGAATTCATTGGTCTTGGAGACCTGAGGCAGAAAGTGCTATCAGCTCACTGGTGCAGGTTCCTTACCAGGCCAGTGTTCTGTGCAGAGAATCTTATCTGAATTGTTGCAGACTTAAAGAAAGTTAAAGATGAAATTTGTTATATGTGCATATGTGCAAGGTACAGAAGGCATGCCATGCTTGTAGAACTAGAAGGAATTCCTTTAGGGCCTTTAAAAAAGTCCTTGAGAGTGTAGTCATCATAAACAGACAGGCACGAGCCTTCTCCTTTCGTAAATTCCTGCTTCTAATTTTATCTTGGTCTAACAAGAAAGATATCACCTTGGTATCACCAACTTTCACGTGACAGCATTTTGCTATTTTATCGGGGAATCATGTAGGCACATCTACTCTGCTTCAGAAAGCAGAAGTTTCCACCAAGCTTCACTGATGTCTAAAACCGTCTGCCATGGGCAGGGAGGACATGCCATGTGAATGATCTGATCTGCCTCAACACTTGAGGGAAATACTCCTGAAAAAGAACTAGTTAAATTCATTATGATGAATAACTAAAACTTACAAATTGTAGATAATTTTCAGCTCCATCTTAACTGTGTCAGTCTCAGAAATAAGTTTGGCTATTTGCCCTTGATGTTTTAAGAAGTCATTAATTAAATTGTCATGCTATTTTATCTTCCATTTCATTGGCTACATGGCGAAACTGAGTGAAGGTTGGAGTCATCAAAATGATCCCCAATCTATTTTCACTTTCTCTCTCCCACTGCTCTGTGACAGGTTCATGGTAGAAGATATTAGTTATTAAATGCTGATGTCTGAGCTATTATTTATGAAGTCTTATTATTATTCAGACTTTGAATTAATAATAGATATTTCTCCAAAAAAATACACTCAAAGTTGAACTATCTAGAATGGAAAGGCAAATAAGTTCATAATTAATGAAGGGTTTTAAAGAATTTGCCAATAAATTAATTACAGGTTTAGTGATTTAGATAAATCTAATCAAAGAAGGGTGTAATAGATGATGTTAGCATTGGATTCTGCATTTACGTGCTTTCTGAAAGAAAATTAATGGACATTAAGTAGCTGTTGTATTGGTGAGTTTATTCACCACATCAGGAAATACTAAAATGAAGATGATGGTACCATTCATGAATGTTACTAGGGGTCTGGGACCTGGGCTTCAGTCGTTCTGCATATGTTACTACCTCTGTGACTCTCACCAAAAAAACTGTCCCAGGTGCCGCCAGGAAAAATCTGTTGATGTTTGTGAATGCCTATCACTCTTGCTGGCCATAACACACTTGTGATACACCTTTGCCCCATGCAGCTGTGCAGCACTCTGGCTTCTGACCCACACTTGATTCCCACCAGACAGGGTTATGTTGACAGGAGTTAGAGCAGAATGCACATTAAGGCCACTTGAAGGCTTCAGTCAGGGTGCAAGTGTTCCAAGACTAAATCCACACCTGGGACAGTACAGCCAAATGTCAAAAACCATGGGCTCTGGAACCAGATCAGGCATGATAGCATGAGTTCAACCTAAGCAGACTTGGGTCTTAAAGCCTCAGAGCCTCAGTCTCTTCCTGCTTTTTATTTTTTATTTTTTTTGTGTGTGTGTATGTGTGTGTGGGGGGGGGGTGTATGTGGAGTATGTGTGTGTGTTTTGTTTTTTGGTACTGAGGATTGAACCTAGGGGTATGTTATCTCTGAGCTACACCCCCAGTCCTTTTATTGTTTAGTTTGAAACGGGTCTTGCTAAGTTGCTGAGGACCTTGCTAAGTTACTGAGGTTGGCCTAGAACCTGCGATCTTCCTCCCAAGTACTGGGATTACAGGTGTGCACCACCACACTCACTTAGATTCCTCCTCTTTAAGAAGTATGATGATGGTCAAAATAAACAGCAGAAACGACTAACAGATACTTTTAGTTATGTTGTGTCAGGCACTGTAGTAAATTATTGTTCTCTGAGAATAGTTGGGAAAATTAAAAAAAATAAGAGCAGAGAGGAAGCAAATAATAAACAGTTGTTCACTTTCCCTACTATATTCCTACCAGACCTGGTGCTGTTACTTCTATTACTGCTGCTGGTATTGCTGCTGCTATAGATAGTAGTTTTAACTCAAAGTAGACGTCGTAACAGAATTGCATGATAAAACATAGATCATCCAGTCAATGTAATTAACCATTTTAGACTAAATATTATATGGAGCAGGTTTATACCATATTGCATGGTTCCCAGGGACACGTTCACACTAAAACTTTATCTGAAATTCAAATTTAACTGAATATCTCATATATTTACTTGCTAAATCTGGTAAAGCTACTCCTCAAATATGCATGTAATTTGTCCTAGTGGTGAAGGAGTGCAGATAGTTCATTGAATTAGTCATCTGCACCATAAAGAGCATTTCAAAGCAACCCCCAAGCTTGTGGGGGCAGCTGTGCCCCCTGCGTCTCCTATGGGGCATTGAAAGGGGCACTTTGTAGTCAGCTGTGGCTATTCATTCCATGCACCATGTATTTTGCAGGCTACTGGGACATCTTTTCAAGAATCTGAACTCTACTCTTGGTTGTCTTGGGTACTATTTTAATGTAGTAGTTTTATGTGGATTATTATGCATAAAGTAACAGCAACAAACATATTCACATACACATAATGATTTAAACAGCTGTGTTCTGAATTTATCAAGCATCTCAAAGGAATTTTTAACTGCTTATATGGCAAAACCCCAAATATTTTGCCAAACACAGTATTCTTTTGATTTTAATATTTATCTATCTTTTAGGGAAACATAAGCCCTCTGCTTGTTTCTAACTTATTCATTTTTAAAGCATAAGAATGGGGTTTATATAAAAGTTATTTTATGCTCTTAAAATCTTTTGAGTCTTTTGTCTATTCTTAATATCTTATTTTTTAATTGCACTATATTTTACGTATTGCAAAGGAAAGTATTTAGTTCTCACAGCATGACAGAACAGTACACACCAGGAAAGGATGCTGATTATCACACTTGAGAGACATTTCTGCCCCTCCTTCCAAATCACACATTAATCTAAAGATAAGACATGCCTCACACACCATTTGGAAGTTATTCTCTAAAATGTCAGAGTTGAGCACTAACATATGTCTTTATCTACAAAATCACCCCTGTGAGCATGAATATCAGTCTAGTTGTATACTTTTCAACCTTATTTATTAACATAAAATTGCTGTTTGAATTTTGCCTTCACTTGCCAAAAAATAGTTATAAATCCAATGAAAACATTTTTTTCTTCAAAATACTGAAAAAAATTATATATTTGAAAAACCAAAACTCAACAATATGACATTTACCACGATCTCACCAAGCTTCTCCCTTTGCAAATGGGTAACATTTATGGAATTCTCAAATCCATTCCATCTTCATTCATATGCATGAGTAAGGACAACATCACATAGTAAGCAAGGATTCCAGCCATAGGTACAATTGCTTTTGATGACACCTGTTAAGAGAAAATCTGAGACCAATTAAAATTAGCAATTTACTTAAGAAGAAAAAAGTCTCTAGAACAGGGCAGCATTCCAGACTAGAGGTTCAGAATGTGCCTTCCCAGCTCCCTACATATTTACAGCCAGAAAAAAGAAAAAAAAAAAAAAAAAAAAAGGAGGTGGCAGGGTGGCAGACAGAAGCAAGCTGATTGGCTGCAGTAGAAAGACTTGCCTTATATGGACATAGTCTGATGAGTCAGCAGGCTGTGATTAGCTGAAGCTTGACTGCTGTGAGTGGCTGAAACTCAGTTGGTTAGTAACAAGATGTATACTCTTAGGTTAAGTTTCAATTTGTTTACATGTCAAGCTCTGGGATAGTTCACTGAATAGATAGACTACTTTGGGTCAAGCTTCACCACTCAAGGACAAAAACAGGTTTAGGCCAGGCATGGTGGTGCACACCTATTATTCTTGTAATCCCAATATTTGGGAGGCTGAGATAGGAGGAGCACAGGTTCAAGACCAGCTTCACCACTTATCCAGACTCTCAACAACCTAGCAAAACCCAGTTTCAAACAAAAAATAAAAAGGTCTGAGGGTGTAGTTCAGAGATAGAATGCCTCTGAGTTCAATCCCTAGTAACACACACACACACACACACACACACACACACACACACAAACTTAACACACCTGGTCACCATCACCAAGGAAAAAGGTGGCAAAACTTTGTCTCATGTCTTAGACAACTGACAAGTATTGTATTCAATTATGTCTCATTTGAAAGACATTTAAATATGGCTTCTTTTATTCTCTCACAGGAAAATTGTAAAGGAGCACTCATTCTCAAAACAAAAAGATAAAGATATTTACAGAGAATCCCAAACATCCATTCTTCTGCTTTTTTTTTTATAATGTGCAAAACATTTTGGAGTAACGGAATAGCTCAGTGTATGCAGAACACTTTTCTAATACATTAATGACATTTATCAAACCTAACCTTTTGAGATACTGGAAAAGTTAAAAATAGAGTTAAAAATTGCCAGATACCACCCAAACTGAAAGTACAGAATTTTATTGACAACACCCAGGAACTTGTTAGAAATGTGGAAATTTCTAATAGGAATATTCTACTCCAGACTTACTGAGCTACAAACTGCATTTTATCAGTATTACAGGTAGCCGGGCATGGTGGTGTATGCCTATAACTCCAGTACTTAGGAGTACTGAGACAGGAGGACTTAGGAGGCTGAGACAGGAGGACTGCAGATTGAAGGACAGCTTCAGCAATGTGGCAAGACTCAACAACCTAGCAAGACCCTATTTCAAAATTAAAAATATAAAGAACTGGGAGTTTAGCTCGGTGTTAAAATATCCTTGTGTTACAGGGCTATCAGTTTCCCTTGGTTCTTGTCTTCCCAAAAGAAAGATTTCATTCTGGTAATGCAGATTGGGTAAGCATGAAAGGCTTTATTGGGTAGGTTCCACAGGAGGGTCACAGAGCTGGCTAGCCCAGGAGCTGAGTAAAGAAGAAATAAGGTCCAGTCTGCCACAGGGTGAGTCTTTTTACTGTTCAGAAATTCTACCCCTCCTCATGCATGGTAATTTGGGGGCAATTACTTTTGGGTTTTGCACCACAGCTTAGTGAGACTGCTCATGATTGAGTCATATAGGAAATCTAAAGCTGCAATATAATAGGCTGGAAGTCTCTGATCATGGCTGGGCAGGGCAATCTGTCCCATTTTTTCGACTCCTATCACTTGGGTTCAATTCCCAGTAACACATACACACACACACACACACACACTACAGGTGATTCACACACACATTAAATCATTAAATTTTGGGAAATGTCTATCACAACCATGATGTTTTATTAAAACTTTACAATAAACTCATAAGATATATTACTGATATTACCTTTAGTATGGTTATGAGGAAACACAGGCATTGAGATGTTATTCAAAATTGTCTCTAAAATAAACTCAATGACATGGAATTTGATATTAATAATAATTATTATATAACAATAATTTTTAAAAATAGCAGCAGCCCATGGCAGTTACTAATGCTGGCTCTGGGATCAAATCCTGACTCTGTCTCACCAAGTGTAAACGTTGGGCAAGTTGCTTAATATCTGAGTCTCTGTTTTCTCAACAGTAAAGGATGGGCTTTAAAGGAACCTTTGCCAGACTACTGAGGTGGTGGGTAATTGAATATACTCAAATAAAATGCTTAGAACAGTGTATCACATGTACTAAGAAGCCCTCGTATGGTAGGTCATAGCAACAGTAGGGGTAATCATAATTGTACTAGTAACATTTTTGCCTAGCACTTGCCACATGGGATTCAATCATCTAACTGATCCTCTAAGAAACCCTCTTACATGGGCATGCACCTTTCTCTTGTAGTAGAGGGACTAAGGAGACACATAGTTTTCTCCAAAGCTGGTAAATGCGAGGCTGGCGTTAAGACCCCCAGGCTGTACTTCCTCATTGCAGTGCCCTCCTCTGCAGTTCAGGTCTTTTGAATGCATGTGCTCCATTTTTCTACTGAGCTGCACTTCTCTCCAACCATGAATGAGGAGAGCGTCTTCAGATGACAGATGACTCATTAATGCTTTCTGAATCAGAATGCAATTACCAAGGTTTTCGATCTGCCTCTGTTTTGCTCCGGGTCCTGTTCCTTTCCTCTTTGCTCTGACCCTAGAGAACACTCTGTCATTCTTTGCTTGCCTGCAAGCCCAGAGACTTTCAAATCAGCCTCAAAATACTCTTTGAAGGTAATGGAATCCTGGGCCGAGAGTGCCAGCTTCCCCAGGATTCTGCCTAATAAATAGCCTCTTAGCCTGTCTGTTTCATAGCCCTGGGAGGCCGATTTGCATTTTGATAGAGAACTTCTGAAGATGAAAAGCCTAACGTACAGAATGACTATCTGATGCTAGCACATCAGGTATAAGAAGGTTGTGTACTCTTGGGTAAAGCAGAATTAAGAGGAGGGAGGGGGGGAAACGGTTCTTCCAGAGAGCCTCTGATCTCAGCCTGTAGGTACACCCAGATAACAGTAACCCAGATAACAGTGCTCCTGCAGGAGGGTCTCTACCAAGTGCAAAGGAGGGCATGACTATCTACATGTGTTAGGACATGGTAATTCTGATCCTTAATCCAACCTCATGAGTGGTTTTATATAAAACAAAAAAATTTGAAAAAGTATCTGTGATAATCTATTAAGAAGATAAAGCATGTCTCCATAGCAGCACAGGCTTGAGCACAGATGACTCCACGTGTGACACAGGTATCATCAGTGCATGGAGGACATAGATGCTTTTACTCTTTTCTATCTCAAAAGAATGATTATTAGCCACAAAGTCTGCATATGAAGGGCAATATTCCCCTGGGTGTGGTGGCGCATACCTGTAATCCCAGTACTTGGGAGGCTGAAATAGGAGTATGGCAGGTTCGAAACTCTCAATAACCTAGTGAGACCCTGTTTCATAATAAAAAATAAATAAAAATAAAAAGGCTGAGGTGTAGCTTAGAAGCAGAACACCTCTGGGTTCAACACCTTTTGGTTCCTTAGTACCAACAAAAGGATAGGGGCAATCAATATTCCAAGTGCCAAGACTGTCTTAGGGAATGGATGTCCAACTTTAGGATATCTGGAATCTTTGACAAAGTGGAAATATGCATACCTATGAGCTACCTTTTGTAATGTTTCCCAATAAAAAGGACCTATAAGTCTGGGAAGTAATGCATTGGTTGATTTCAGTGAGTACATATATAAAAAAGACTTGGATATATTGGAAGACTGTCTCAGGAATTTATGTAGTATTGTTGAAGTACAAATCTTTCATTATCAAAAACCACCGAGATCTTTGATAAGAAAAAAAAAAAAAAAACTCGAAGTCCTTGAACAAAATGGAAAAATATCAATTTAATCTTGAAAAAGACAGAAAACTCATAGACCGTCTGGATCCTTTGTTGCTTGAAATGATGAGAAATGAAATTAGACTAGAGGCTTGCGTTTTATAATTATCCCTCCTGAGAACATAAGAGTTTTCTTTCCTTCTCTTGGATACAGGCAAAAGAGATATTTCAGGTTGGTTAGTAAAGGGAAAGACATTCTCCTAGGATCAAAATAACATGAGTGTGTATATGCTTAGAGGCCAGTGTTTAGCAAGGTATACAATCAAAAAGGTCTGTAAGAGTTCTAAAAATACTGCATATAGGAACAAAGAAAAAGAAAGAAAAAAGCCCACAGCAAACCTGGATCAAAAGAAAATGGGACAACAAGTTCAAGAGAATATACTAGGGATCCTCTGGCTTTGTGCACCAGTTCAAAATTTGGAAACCAAATATGCCTGTTTTTTTCTTCTGTTCTTTTGCTTTCAACTCAACATATTTTGTCATTATTTCTTTTGCAGAAGTGAGTGGGATGTGACATAGAGGTTGCTATAGTTACTCATTTTTAATGAGTTTGGAGAATGTTACCCAACCAAACAAATAGCTCTCTCACTCAAAAATGTCAGAGGGTACTGTATGTGTGTGTGTGTGTGTGTGTGTATGTGGGGGGGTGATTTTTGTTTGAAAAAGGACTTTCCCAACACAAACACAGAAATTCATTTAAAAAAGCTATTAAGGAATAGAATTAATGATTTATTAGCAAGTTTATTCTTAGAGTCCATCTTGCCAAAAAAGTGATTTGAGGGCATTTTGATAATACCTATTTAAATAAAATATAATTGATCTTTAAAATTGATTTTTGTTGTTGTTGCAACCTTATGACACTTAGCATATCTTAGGAAAAATTTAAATTCAATTACAAAAACGGAAATGTACTATCACTTTAAAAATAGGAAAAGATTATATAATAGTTAGTCCCTGAACATTTTAAACCACCTTTCATAGTTAATCTAAATAAATAAATGATTATCTAAGAATTCTGTACTTATAAGGAGATGATACACTTTCTAGTGCAGAAAGGAATGAAGTGG
Organism: Graphiurus murinus; assembly: GCA_004027655.1. Taxonomy (NCBI): domain Eukaryota; kingdom Metazoa; phylum Chordata; class Mammalia; order Rodentia; family Gliridae; genus Graphiurus; species Graphiurus murinus. Next base: position 62,180 of record PVLC010002212.1, on the reverse strand, counting down.
TGTTTGTAAAGAGTACCAAAATCTCATTATTTGGGAGGATAAAATAAAAGAAATATAATTCAAGTTGAGATTCAAGCTAAGAGATTTAAAATTATAGATTCTCATGTTGGTAATAATGATAGTCAGTATTAGAAACCTACAGAAACATCCTGCAGTAAGACAAAGTGGTGAATTTGGCCAAGATATGTTTGAAATAGTCACAACTATAGACATAAGTGCCTTCAGCTGCTTTCCCAGAATGACCCAGCAACATTCCATTAATTATCCCTTCTTTAAAGTGAACCCAACTGTAAACAGCCACTATAACCTTAATGGCTTAGACTAAGAATATTTCTATGTCTTTATTAGGTTAATTAAGAAATATTTACATAAGGATTATAGTGTTTAAGATTGTTCTGGAAATAAGGAAGCGCTAAAAATGACATTTAGGCTTTTAGCAAAGAACGCTTTCCAAAATAAATTTAGGTATATGAAAGTCTGCCTTAGAATTAAAGAATTATAGGAAAAAAAGAATAGTTCTTTTAGCAACTTTTGGAAGCCCAAACCAAAATATAATAATAATAATAATAATAATAATAATAATAATAAATAATAATAATAATAATAATCTAAAGTCCTCCTGTCTTTTGGTGTGAAAGAATAGAATAGATAGAAAAGTATAGTCTTTTACTTTTCCAGAAGATAATGTAATTTGGTGAGTAGATATATTCATTTGATTTTTCACTTTTTTTTATGTCTCAAAAATCAATTGCTTTTGAGGCCAGAAACATCCAATCCCATAGCAAAGAGCTACAATGCTATGCTAGTCTAGATTACAAGGTACACCAAGTATAAACTCTGTACAGATTTCAGTGACTTACTATTAACAAAAAATAATGATAATATTAAAATTCTCATAAATAATTTTTATTGATTATATTTTGGCTTGATCATATATGGAATGTATTGGATTAATTGACATTGCTATCAGTTTCCTTTTGCCTTTTAAACTTACCTACTAAAATTTCCAAATTCCGTTTGTGGTTCATGTCATTTCTGTTGGGCAATGCTAGGTTAAAACATGGGGGTCCTTGGATAAGGAATTACTTGTTGGCCAGACTAGCTATTTAGACATGTTTTTCTTCTGAGAATAAAAAACTGTTGTATTCATTTATGAGATTTCTAAGAGTTGGCAGCCTGCTTAGTGCACAACCTACCTGAGTTATACCATATATCCATACACCATAGAAGAATTGACAGAGTTGTTTCTATTGGGATAAAAAAAAAAAAAAAATTGCTGCCGGGCGTGGTGGCGCACGCTTGTAATCCCAGCATTCGGGAGGCTGAGACCGGAGGATCCGGGTTCGCGCGGCTAGCCTCAGCTACCTAGTGAGGCCCTCCGCAACTTAGTGAGACTCGGTTTCAAAATAAAGAATAAAAAATAGGGCTGGAGGTATAGCTCGGAGGTAGAATGCCCCTGAGTTCAATCCCCAGTACCGCAAGAAAAAAAAAAAAATTGCTAACTCTAGTTGGAAGCACTAACACCTATGGTCCTACGCTGGCACCGTCCAGGATGGAGTGGGGAGTAGGCACTTGTGGCTTTGCATGTGCATGTGTGTCTGGAGTGACTGGAAAAGTATTATATGAACAGAGATTTCTACCTGGAATAATAATGGAACAAGTGTTCACCTCTCTACAGGCTCTGTGAGAAAGCAAGCCTTAACACCACTATTGTGCAAACGCTTGTCAAATCTAAGAAAGAAACCATGGGTACATCCCATAGGATAGGATCTACTGGCAGCACTGTGCTATATCTCTTCTTCCTGATGTTCAAAAATATATGATTCTGAACTATTAAGTATGAATTCTCTGCATAGGACTGAGGAAGAATCACTCAGAAATCATTTTTTTTTAAGTTAGCGACTATTTACTCAAATTCTTTGACACATATGTTAATACTATGTCAGAATGTCAAGGAATTCTAAAATGCTGATTGGGTTGGATGCAAAATAATGTTTTAACAAAAAATGTGGGGTCTGAGAATTAGCATATCTAAACTTTCCAGGTGTTGCTGCCCTTGGTGCTACTTTTGATAATGAGAACCATGTTTCAAGAAACACTGGTCTATTTTTTTTTTTCTCAGTGATCCAAGGACATATCAGTAAAAAAAAAACAAAACAACACCAACAAAAAATGTGGTGGTGCATGCTTGTAATCCCAGTACTTGGGAGGCTGAGACAGGAGGATCACAGGTTCACAGCCAGTTTAGCTGCTTAGTGAGGCCCTCCGCAACTTAGTGAGACAATGTTTCAAAATAAAGAATCAAAAATAGGGCTGGGGGTGTAGCATGGAGGTAGAATGCCCCTGGGTTCTATCCCCAGTACCGCAAAAAAAAAAAAAAAAACCATTGATTCACCAATTTTTGCAAAATTATAGACAAGAAACTTATAAAAACATTGTCTACTCTAAAACTAAGCATTATTCTAAGAAAGTCATTTGTGTATAAATAAGCTCTCAAAGAACATACATGTAGGGGTTTTTTTCTCAGTGATTAACTTGTTTTATTCTTTAAAAGCTTACTTTTATTTCTAACCATGAAGATGTCAGATTAATTCTTTCTGTTTTGCATGGAGTGAAATTAGTTGAGACATCCCATGTTGAGGCAATATGTGATTTTATATATATAAAATCATTTGAAGGGATTGCATTTTGTCAAGAAAAAAATCAATATATTTCAGTGCTGTTTTCTTAGTTTATAATTGAGACTAATGACACATTTTCCTTCAGAGCTGCATTACCATGTCCTTATGTAAAACTGGAATTTTTGTGTTAGCTTAGCAGTTATGTGGTCAAAGTATTTTAATCCCTAAAACACATGAACAAAATATATGTTATTTTTAAAAATCAAATTCATGAAAATCACAATATTATGCATTTCCACTGAATAAAATTTATTTCACTGTTAAAAAAAATGCCATTAAGAGACAATTTTCTGTTCATTATAGTTTAGGCCTTTAATAAACATCTCTTTTGACAATTATTCCTTCAATATCTAGTTTTGTGTTAAAATTTTATTACTAATCTCTTTATGCTTCATAGCTGTAATATTCGAGCTGTTACTGGGTAAAACAGTTTAATGTCAAATTCCTTTGTTATTTCAGGTTTTCTACAATCTAAACTTAATCCATTTTCATATATATATATATATATTTTTTTTTTTGCATAGCTCTTTGGTAAACTGTTTATAGACGTCTAAATATGCCTTGTGCTTTCTTGCCTCTGGTGTTCAAGCTGGATGCTCTTCTACTCCTCTAGTGTCATGTAAATCCTACTCACACAGCTCTAGAAAGTCTTTCCTTACTAATTTTAGAACTCTTCATTGGATCCTTAACATTTTCTACCATGAGCTAGTAGCTAGCTTTGCCTGTGTTAATGATAAATCACTACCAGTTTCATGGTAATTATTTACAAAGATCTTAGACAAGTCATATGCCACTGCCATCAAAAGGACTTAGGTAAGCCAGAGGTGGTGGTGGGGAAGTATGCCTATAATCCCAGTACTCAGGACAGCGAAACAGGGGGATCACAGATTCACCGCCATCCTCAACAATTTTGCAAGGCACTCTACAAGTTAGTGTGACCCTACTTCAAAATAATAAATAAAAAGGGCTAAGGTGTAGCTTGAAGATAGAATGTCTTTGAGTTCAACTGCTAGTACCAAAAAAAAAAAAAAAAACCAAAACAACAACAACAAAAAAGAAAAACAAAGAAGGGAAAACATAGATGCTATCTTCATGTTCATTTTTAAGGAAAATGAAAATCAGAGTTTTGCTCCATTCCTACAGCTATTAAAGAGCAGAGATGAAAGTTATGTGCTCATAGTCAACTACTACTTTGAACTGAAGGCAGTCTACAAATTATTAATAGATTATTATGTTTTTAGTGCCTAAGGACTACTTAAATATACAGAAGTGAATACTTACATTCATTTATGCTTTGATTGGAATTCAGCTGCAGTTGTATATTTAAAAGAAATGCCTAATTTTTCTTAAGCCATAAAACTCAAATTGCTAAGCCTCATATTTTGTTTATGAATCTAGTCATTTTGTATTTAAATGAAAAATCACTTTTACTTTGATAAATGCCTAATTAATTAATAAATTAGACATATTAAGTTCCCTTAGATGTTAAACACATTTGCAAGCAAAATTAATTTAATTTCTTTAGACATTTCAAACCACAGTCTCAGATTTATGTGGGTTTTTTCAAGCTCTTCAGACAATTAAGGCATATTTGTAAATTTAAATATTTACATCTTTGTCAGCATAGAAGCCAGTCTTGTAAAAAGAGTAAACTTTAGAATTCAGTAAACTATATTCCCCTGAGTATATCTAACATGTTTGAAAGCACAAGCAAAACATTCTTAAATTTTAAATTGAAGATGGGCATGGTGGCACACACCTGTAATCCCAGTACTTGGGAAGATGAAACGGGAGGATCTCATGTTCAAAGTCAACCTCAGCAATTTAGTGAGACCCTCAACAACTTAACAAGACCTAGTTTTTTTTTAAAAAAAATAGGGCTGAGGATGTAGCTTGGAATTAGAATGCCCCTGAGTTTAGTCCCCAGTACCATAAAAACAATTAAATGTACTTCTATATGAACTTAACCCTTAAATACTTACTTTATGATTTAATCAGTTTTCATCATTATTAATTTTCATACTTTATGAAAGTATTAATGTTATTTGTGGAGGTAACAACTTACTAACCAGTTGGGAATATGGAGGCAGAATTACTCTCTCCATGAGTCCAACACTACCTGGTCAGTACTCAGGACCATAAGCGCCTCATTTATCTTTTAGAACTTAATGACTGAATCATGTAATGCAAAGGAATCTTTCAGGACTTTTTGATTTGAACTGGCATGTACTGAGTTAGATTCATTCTCTCTCTCCCTCTCCCTCTCCCTCTCTTTCTCCCTCCCTCCCTTTCTCAGAATCTTAAATCCTTCCCCTAATTTTTGGCATCTCATGTTATTCACTGCCCTTGTCTATTCTTTCAACCACCATAACATTCATATCTTTTTATTATTTAATTTGAGTTGAAGAGATTCTATATAATCTATATAACCAAACTACACTGCAGTACTTTTCCTCTATTCTAAGATTTTGCCTTAAAGGGATTTGCAGTCTGGGTGTTTCTTTCATATGTTTAGAGACTCACTGCTGAGTTTCTGTTAGTGTACCTCCTAGTATTTGTCATGATTGCACACAGTCAGTGCTCAAATTATCACAACATGGTTAATGGAGGTCCCTGTAAGCTGACCTTTTTATTGCTCTATGACAGCAAAATGTACTGGAACTATTTTGATTTTTGTTACATGAAATCAGTTTTTCTCCAAGAAGCTGCGTTTTTGTTTGTTTGTTTGTTTGTTTTCTTTTGTTTTGTTTTTAGTGAAGAATGGCACCAGAGGCCAGCATTTAACTACTATGGGTGGATTCCAGGTGAGGGCTGATGTTAGGCTAGGTAATACCAGGGCCAGTCTGTATCAGTAGCAGAGCTAAGAAAGCTAAATATTTTACAATTTATATGCTCACATTAACTTTTCCTAACTTTTATCAAATGGTGTGCTACATCAAAGTCATTTACTTTTCCTCTTTTGAGGATAAATTTTTTTTATCCCTTTTTAAACCCAGTTTTAATATACCATGCTTCTTAAATGTCACATGAGAGTACATGTTTTATTTAAAATATTGTCTTGCCTGTCTTTTCTTTTCATACTTTTACTGGGGCATCATAATTATAGTCTGTCCTTGCTTTGACATGCACAGCTGATAATAAGGCAGCTCACCATTGCAGCGCTCTCTCTCTCTCTCTCTCTCTCTCTTTCTCTCTCTCTCTCTCTCTCTCTGTCTTAAGCATCATTCTTTAGGCATTTTATTGCCAAGATAATTTAAACAAAGTATATTTAAGTCAGTTGTTTGTAGTTTATAATCAGTTTTCTCCAATCATTTATGAAAAGATCCTTTATGAAAGTCAATTTAACTGGCAGTGTTGCTCCTCTGTGTACTGAAATCAGGAGGCTACAGGAGGGAAGAAAGGGGAAAGAAAACAGGTAAAACATAATCTTGGTCATCTAACAATGCCCTAAGCATTATTAAACCTTCAGTCATTTATCTGCTCTCAACAAGTATTTGTTGAGCATATCTTTTGATTAAACACTACAGATTCATGGGGACACAAAATCGAGATGTCATTCTTTATCTGAAAAATCTCACACTGATACAAAGGTAAATATTGGGCCAACCAATGTTCTTAAGTAGATGAGACGGGTGAATCTAGTACACAGGGGCAAGCTTTGACCTTAAAAGAAACATGGATGCTTCATCTAAGAAAAGACAGGAAATAGAGGTGTACGCAGGTGCCCTGGATCTGAGCAGATGCTGCAGGAAGCAAAAGGTTTTTTTGTTGTTGTTGTTTTGTTTTTCTAATTGCTTCAATTACCTGTAGAGCTGAAGCTACACTGTGCCTTATAGTTTTCAAAATGACATCATGAAGTTTATGTCACTTCAGATGTATTTTTAAACTGCATACATCTTTTCCATCACAATAATTACATAGCTACACATTTTAAAAAATAATTTTATAATGGCTGGGCATGGTGGCACATACTTGTAAGCCCACTACTTGGGAGGTTGAGACAGGAGGATTGCAGGTTTCAGGTCAGACGCAATAATGTAGTGGTAACCTCAGAAACTTAGCAAGACCTTATTGTGAAATAAAAAATGGTATTAGGGTACAGCTCAGAGGTAGAATGATCCTGGATTCAATACCCAGTACACCTCCCCAAATAGCTTTATAATATTCTGTGAATGAAATTTAGCACCATTTGCTTAGTCAATAGAAGTTGTTATATAGTCAACTTCTATTTTGTCTCTTTTGTCAACAATGCACTATATTCTTTCCTTTTTTTAAGTTTCTATTTCATTTTATTTGTTATATAAATCCATTAGTTGCCATGTGAAATGAATAAATCTTTTTTTATTGGTGCATTGTAATCATTCATCTTGATGAAGTTCAAGGTGATAGAGGCACACATGCACACATGCACACAGCACTCACTCAGCTCTCTCCCAGGTCCTGCCTTATTCCCTCCCTCGCCCCTCCAGCCCATGCTCAGCACAGTGATTGGAGACGGGTTAAATGAGTGCTGTGTGCATGTATGCCTGTACCAGCTTGTACCTCATTAGGATGTATGATTACAATGCTCCAATAAAAAATAAATAAACAAGTACATACATACATACATAATAGAAACAGAAGATCTTAGAAGTTGGAAGGACCTCTTATGCTCTTGGAAAGGCAGAATGAATGTCATCAAAATGTCCATTCTTCTAAAAATGATCTAGAGATTCAATGCAATACCCATTAAATTACCAAGACCATTCTTCAAAGACATAGAAAAATCAGTCCTTAAGTTCATTTGAAACAACAACAAAAACCCAGAATAGCCAAAGTAGTTCTCAGCAACGAGAACCATGCACGAGGCATCACAATACCTGACAAACAAAAAAACAACAACTTTGCTATTGTGCTCTACCGCCCTCTTGGTTCTGCATGAATACTTTCAGCCATTTAAGTTCCACTTATTATAGTAGATTTTTTGAGCATTTTCCAAGCGTTCGCACTTGCTTGGTAACCTATAGTGATGATGTCAGATTACAGCGCCGATGTTTTAGTTACTTGCATTGGTGAGACCCTAGCCCAATGTCTCTCTCTGCCTGCGCAGGTGCCTGCTTGTGTAGGCAATGAGTGCCTCTAGGGCCCATCCCAATGCAAGCATGGGACTCTGTGCTCTCCACAGAGAAGGCTGAGTTGGTCTGTAGCTTTCGGACCTGATGTAATCCTCAAAGTTTCATGTGCAATGTGCAGCCATAGAATGCTTGTGTCCCCATCCATTCTTTTTTTTTTTTTTTTCTTTTTTTTTTTGGAGAGGGGGTCCTAACAGCTACCCCCTGAGGGTATTGCACTCACCTCTGTTGCTGAGTGCAGCAGATTGAGGATTGAGCTGGATGGGGACATGGAAGTGAGGATATGATCCTCCTTCTGTCATCCTGGGGCTCTGTGATTCTCTGGCTATTGGTGTCCATGTCTGCGAAGTAGGTCTTATGTTGCTGATTATAAGATTTTTGGTTCTTCGAAAGGTTCCTGGCAGTCCCTGCACCTGGTCAGCAGATGCGGTTCATGACTATTGTCTCTGGTTGTTTGCTTTTTTTCCCCTGCTTTTTTCAGCCTGGGTGTTTAAAGGTGGCTTTGTGGGTATTATTGAGTTTCTTTCTCTTTAGTTCCAACCTACCATGAGGGTCTTATGGGATGTGGAATGTTGCTCAGTTCAGCGCTCCATGAGATGAATTAGAGACAGGCTTGCCTAGAGGTCCTTACTCTGTTGCCATTTTCCTTCCTCCCCAACAGTATTCTTTCATATATGTTTTGTACATCTATTTAATTACTCCCTTAGGATAAGCTTCTATGATTGGGATTTGAGGATTATAAAGATACCTTATACATAGAGGCAGTGTAGTTTAATGGATAAGCTCCTCCACTCACTAATTGGTGACCCGGGACAATAGAGTAGAGCTGTGAGAGTACTTTTGTTTGGACGAAGAAAGATGGATAGCTTTTTAATATCTATACTTATTTTTCCTGACAGTAAACATGCAATTTTGGAAAAGACTGAGAGTGATTATTTACTTATAGACAGCAAAAAATAAATAGCCTGAAATTAGCTGAAGCAACGAAAATAGATTTTATTTAGTAATAATCTACAGTAGAGAAATGAATGGCACTTTAATCTGTTCAGAGGTGATTGGGTATTTTATTGATTCATTGATTGATTTTTTTTTTTTTTTTTTTCAGGATTGGAGATTGAATTTAGGGGCTCTCTACCCTCAGCCCTTATATTTTATGTTGAGACAGGGTTTCCCTAATTTGCCAAGGCTGGCCTTGAACTTGTCATCCTCCTACTTCAACATCTGGAGTTTTAAAAGGAAGATTAGGGAAGATGTGACAGAGGCTCAGGAGAGTCACACAGGTTAAGAATCACAAAGAGTTGTTCAGTGTGAATGTGATTAAACCAGTTGTGTTAGCAGGCTGGCAGTTGTCAGGGTTAGGATTCTATCCCCCATTGAGACCAGGAGACAGAGCCCCTATCTTTCTTAGTGATTATGTTTCAAATCAATGACTCAGTGGGAAGAGAAGCATACTCACAGTTGTATGCTTTTTTTTTTTTTTTTTTTAATGAAAAAAACTCAACAGAGAATTCTCCTGGAAGTGCTGAGCTTTCTCGGGCAGACATTTTGTGGGGTGGGAATTGGGGGCTGCGGCGATCATCCCTAAGACCCTGCAAGCTTTGCTGGAGTTTGGCTACCCCTTAGTGCAGTGGTCTGGACTGTCTTTGTGTGCCCATAGTTCTGTAGTTCTCCTAGGGATCTTAGTGCTGTTTCTCTGACCCCATTTTCCTTTTAGGGTACTACAAAAAATTCATGTATTGCTCTGTAGGTTAAGGGGAGGAGCTCTTAACTCAGAAGATCTAAAATTATGAATCTTAGAGCTTATACAGGATTGGCTACAGAGAAGCTGCTATTCTCCCACTGAGGAGAGAGAAACTTATGCTTTCTAATGTAAATAAATCCTCTTTGGGAAGAAAAGGGAAGGTCCCTAGGTTGTTAACATCCTTAGCAATGTAAACAAGTAGTTCTAAGAGAGATGCATCTATAAATCTCCCCAGGATATTTCACTGCCTTCAATATCCAGAGCTTATTATCTATTCATTCATCCTTTAATCCAGGTTATCTATGTTTGCTCAGAAAGTCCTAACTATACAGAGCTGTGGAACTATTTGTTTCCCAAGACAGAGAAACCATCCTGCCTTCATATCTGTTTAGGCAACCTGAAGGCAGTGGTGGGGGGAGCAGTAGCCCCAATTCCAAGTTGCTGGTTGTGTCCTGCCTCCTATGGTTGGTTACTACCTGATAGTGATACTGCCTTGGAATCTCAGGCACAATCAGTTTGGAGGGTCGAAATCCATCTCTCTTGCCTCTAATTACTCTACAGCCAGCTGTTTTTTCAGCTTCCATGCTATTCATGATAGCAGTGGAGTGAAGGTGTTGAGAAATAAGGGCAACCCCTCCACATTTACATTTTGAAAGTACAAATCATCCCTCTCCCTGAGCTTTATTCCCCCTTACAACATTTACTGCTCAAATATCTCAATACTTTAGGTACTAATTTGGAACTTTGAAGAATGAAAATGAAGTTTAAGGATTCAACTGATTTTATGCAAAGCTAAAATTAAATGAACTGCATAAATATTTGAATAGGTGAAGCCAGATTTTATATTAGCATTTCTTTTTATGATACCTCTTTAATGTATTTTTTTCTCTGTGGAAAATAACATAATAAACTCAATAGAAACTGAACTCGAATGCATAAACTTAAACAGTACATATGAGAATATCTACAATGGTTAATGACCTAGACCATGAAGTCACAACTTGATGAATAAAAATAAAATGAATACTCTGAATAAATCGATAAACAACCAAACATAATTTTATTACAGTAAGAGAAAGTGGCATTTCTTTCCAAATCTAAATTCATGATAATAACCATAAAGATGTAAAATACTCCAATTTAACAGTATTCCAAGATACACAGGTATAACTTGATAGCATCTAACCCATTGGATTATTTTAATTACATTTTTATGTTATAAGAGGCAAAATAATTGGGGTATCTTTAATATTTTAGTTTTTACAATCATATACTCATGAAATAAATATTTACCATAAATAAATCAAGATTATAAAGATGATTTTTAATATTTATATTTTCAAGTAAAGAAAAATGTTTAATTATACTTTGAAAAATACAGCAGTTTAATTATATTTTAGATTTCTTCTTTATATCCTGTGAATTTTAGACCTGAGTTATTTTTGTTTTTGTTTTGAAAAGCTTTATTAATGGCTAACAATATATAATTTTTTTCATTTATTTGTAAATCAGGCATGTCTGATATTTCTTATCTGACATATCTTCAGGCCTTATACTGGAATTTGGCACAAGCCATGTATGCTTTCTCAATTGTTATTTCTGAAGCATAACACTTTTCTTTAAACTTGGTAATAATATTCATAGTTACTGTTTTATGTGTTACACTAAATCTTAGCATAGGCTAAACAGATGTCTAGTTTAAAAGAATATATGTAATGATATTGAGACATTAAGCAATAGTTCCTTCAGCCTACAATGCACTTGGTTATGACATTGGAAGAAATTTTCTGCTACCAACTTTGTGAAAGTTGCTTCTTTTAAATTTGGTAAGTAATATATGTCAGTTTTTTTGCTAGCCAGTGAAGAATCCTCCCAGACTTCTTCTTCTTTTTTTTTTTTTTATTTCTGCTACCAGGATATGCTATGTTAAAACATTGTATTACCCTATATTTAGGAGACCCTAAAAGTTACATCAGAAGATTTTTATAGATGATAAATTCAGTAAACTAGCATGATACAAAATCAACATAAAAATAAACATTTTTACACATTAATAATGAATCTGCTAAGAAAAAAATCATCATAGCAATTCAACTCACAATAGCTAAAAAAAAAAAAAAAACTAGGAATAAACATAACCAAGGAAATAAAAGACCTGTACAATGAAAATTATAGAACTCTGAAGAAATTGTAGAGGACTCTAGAAAATGTAAAAACCTCCCATGTTCATGGATAGGCAGAATTAATATTGTCAAAATGGCCTTATTACCTACAAATTTAATGCAATCCCCATTAAAATACCAATGACATTCTTTACAGAATTAGAAATTTTTTTTTCTAAAATTCATATGGAACCACAAAAGACAGAACAGCCAAAGTAACTCTTAGCAAAAAGAGCAATGGTGGCAGCATCACAATATCCCATTTTAAATTATACTACAGAGCCATAGTAACTAAAACAGCATGGCTCTGACACAAAAACAGATACTTAGACCAATAAAACAAAATAGAAGACACACAGAAAAACCCACACAGTGATAGTCATCTGATCCTTGACAAAGGTGCCAAAACCATACAGCAACAAAAAGACAGTTTCTTCAATAAATAGAGCTGGGAAAGTTGGATATCCATATATAGAAGAGTGAAACTAGATACCTATCTCTTACCTTGTACAAAAGTTAATTCAAAATGAATCAAATATCTAGAAATTAGACCAGATACTCTGCAATTACTAGAAGGAATTACTAGGCACAGACTTACTTGATAAGACCCCCAAAGCTCAGGAAATGAAAAGAAGAATTAATAAATGGGATAGCGTCATGCTAAAAAGCTTCTGTGTGGCAAAGGAAACCAGCAGAGTGAGGAGACAGACTACAGAATGGGAGGAAATTTTTGCCACCTATTCATTTGACACAGGACTAATACCCATAATTCAAAATTATAAAACTACAAACCCAAAATGATAAAAACAAGGAATCCAGTCAATAAATAGGAAATGAACCCCACAGCATTTCTCAATAAAAAAGGGATGAATGACCAATAATTATATGAAAAAAAATCAACATTTTTATCCATAAGGGAAATGTAAGGTAAAACTACAGTGAGATAGATTTCATTCTACTTCAGCTAGAATGTTATGCACCCACAATACATACAACACTAAATGATGGAGAGAATGGAGATAAAAATGAACTCTTAACCTGTTGATTGGAAAGTAAATTAGTGTATCCACTATGGAAATCAATATGAGGCTCCTCAAAAAGCTAAGAATAGATATACCATATGATCCAGTTTGCTGTTTGGTATTTATCCCAAAGAATTAAAGTTAGTATATGTTAGAGATATATGCATGCCCATGTTTATCACAGTCAAGTTATGAAATCAGCCTAGGTGCCCACCAATAGAGAAATGGATATAGAAAATGTGGCATATATACAAAAGTTTTATTCTCAATTGTTGCAAATTGTTAGTCACAAAGAATAACAAACATCATTTGCAGGAAAATGGATGAAATCAGAGGTGATAATTTGAAATGAGATAAGTTTGACTCAGAGAAAAAAGTATGTTTTCTCTCATATATAGAAGCCAGAAGAAAACACACACACACACACACACACACACACACACACACACACACACACACACAGGAAAAAGACGACTCCATGAAATTCAGAGAGGAGATCAGTGGGGTAGAGAAAGAGGGTCAGGAGGAGGAAGGAGGGAAGTATAGGGGAGATATTGGGGACTGAAATTGGTCAAATTATGCTCAGGTATGCCACAATGAAATTCACCATTCTGTATAATTAGTAACGTAGCAATAAAAATAATAATTTACCACTGTGTGTTGTATTTCAAAGGAAGATCAGTGACTCACAGTCAGTAGAACTGATGCTACTGCATCCCATGAATTAAAGCTTTAACCCTATAGTATGTAATCATGTCCTTTATATACATCTATAATATATGCAAATACTTCATACTTACATATATTCACCATTCTATTTACATATATTCACTATTATATTTTTTTTGTTTCACAAATTTGGTTCAGAGTAAAGCAATGATTCTCAAATTTTGACCTGCTCGAACATCATCTGAAGGGTTCATATAGATCCCCTGCAGGATATTATCATGACTAAATTTTATGTGTGTGAAAGGGATGGTATTAATGGGCAAATATACCTGTATTACATATTAGAATCATCTGCATGAAATTATAGAAATTAGATGCTAATAAAATACAAAATTACAAATGCCAGGGAGTCAGTATTTATAAGATGTAGTAACAGTTTAAACAATTCTAGGAGCTAGCCTGTTTTTCCCCTGGCATGTGTGTTTTTATTTGAGAAGCATGCACCTGTCATTGTTGCTAAACTCCAATGAATCTTGAGAAATGTTTTCCTTCCTTTTCATTTTGATTGACTTGGTATCTATAAGACTATATGAAGATGATGGATGCTGATATTTAATTGATAAGCTCTGAATACTTTGTCAGTGATCTACTTCCTAATTGGCCTCATTCTTTAAAATCCTTTCCTATATACTTTCTGTAGGCATAAGGTATCTTTTGTATGTGCGTGGAAGTTCTCTGATGATGTTCTTTTACCCCTCCTGTTCTTCTGAGGATAAAATATGATGGAGTAAATACATTGTTGAGTTTCCAAAATATTTGATAAGATAAGTTTAAAATCATATCAGTATCAACTATTACTTTTTTCATTTTATAATTAGCTTGATGAAAATATACTGTCTATGGCTTGCTCTAGATCAGATACAACATTGTGGAAGAACTGAACAAGAATAATAAGGAAGCAGGGCATGGTGGCGCACGCTTGTAATCCCAGCATTCGGGAGGCTGAGACCGGAGGATCCGGGTTCACAGCCAGCCTCAGCTACCTAGTGAGGCACTCCACAACTTAGTGAGACCCGGTTTCAAAATAAAGAATAAAAAATAGGGCTGGGGGTGTAGCTCGGATGTAGAATGCCCCTGAGTTCAATCCCCAGTACCGAAAAAAAAAAAAAAAGAATAATAAGGAGAAAAGATTGCAAAGTACTAAAGATGCAAAATAATTTTTGATATGTAAATTTAATCTATGTTCTCTTCATACTATAGCTTAAAGTGACTGTAGTAATCTGATAATTAGACATATGTCCAGAAGAAGCAATTGAAAAATCCCATCAATGGTGCATGGACTTTAGCCTGGGAGCAGTGATCTAAGTACAAACCTTGTGTCCACTTTTACATTAGATAAAGTGATGACATTGAAGCAAGGTAGACATAAGATATAAAAAATAAAACTAGATAAGAGGAAACATTTCTTGGAAAGAGGTTTGTTGGACTTTCCAATAGTGAGGCTATGAAAAATGTGTCTCTGAGATTATTGAAATTCTGTAAATCCATCAAGGAAAGTTCAGCACTCATTTACCCAGTAGCAAAAGGTCAGAACTTTCCAACTTGTGTGTGTTGGTGCATCTTGGTGCTTCACATGGGTACTGATGTTCCAAGACATTGGTCTCCTAAGTCTAGGAGTGGGGAGTATAGGCCAAGATACCTAGACTCAAAAGCTATCACCATCAACATTGAGCAGACCCTGCCATTTAACTAAAGATACCTAAAATAAGTAACCATCTTCTTATGTCGTATGTAGAAACATGGTGGAAATGATGACTCCTTGAGGTACCTTTTCTTACTGACAATCTAGTCTATCTGTTGTCTTCCACCATGCCAATTTCTGCTTGTCTGACTTCCTCATCTAGACTGTCCTTCTCTTTCCCAGTACTATGCAGAGTATGTGACAAGAAGTATATGCATCTTGGAAAAGACTATTAGAACCCTTGTTATAACTTGCAACTTCCATTCAGTGAAAGACAATGAACAAAGTAAGATAAGCTGTAGCTGGGAGATTTTTTTTTATAAAAAAATCTAAATGTTCTTTAAGCATAACATTTAAGCATAAAAATGGATTCAGAAGTGCTCTCTAGCATATAAAATGAGTGAAATATATTCAAGGGCATCATGTAAATATTGAAATAATGCAAAATGGATAAAGGTGAACAGAAAATTATGTGAACTGCATGATACTATTTCTGCAGAATTTTGAAACTCCCCAAATGTATATTTTAGGAATAGAAAACATATAGAGTAAAACTGCATGGCCATACATGGGAATATACTCCAGTTTCAGATGGTGTTACTTCTGTGGAGAAATGGGTGCAGAAAAGGGACATTGGCTGGAACTGTATAACATTTCATTTCATTTTTTAAAAAAGAAATCTAAAGAAAATGCACCAAAAAGTTAACATCTATTAAATCATTTTGATGGGCATATGGCTAGTATATTCTATTCCACAATATCCTATGCTTAAAATGTTCCATATATTAAACATTTTAAGTGAATGAGAGAAGTCTAAGACTGTGTGTATGTGTGTGTGTGTGTGTGTGTGTGTGTGTGTGTGTGTGTGTGTGTACTTTGAGCCACCAAACTCAGCTTAAAACCATTCTTTTTTAAAATTTTTTAATTTATTTTTTATTGTACTAATTCGTGCAATATAGCATACATCGATAAGCAAAGAAGTTGATCTAATTGTAGTGGATGCACGGGGCAGAGGGACGCCCTAAGGCGCATGATGTACTTATACAGTCATATCAAGGTCACTCACTGAACTGAACCTGAGGGGGAGGGAGGGCAAGGGAGCGGGGTGGGAATTGGGGAAGGGGTCAAATGAGAATTGTGTGCAAATATGTTGTTAACAACTTGTACTTAAAACCATTCTTAATAAATATAATCTTAGTTGATTTTCTATCTGTGTAGCACTTTTTAACTTTCTCTGATTAGCATTTTTATAGTTTTAGTTTAATTTTTCCATCAAATTATTTATCTTTTAAGGGGATGAGAGTGATTTCCATTTCCTTTCTGTCCTCAATGGCTAGGATTGTGCTAAGCATCTAGGATATATGCAATAAATACCTGTTCATTGATTGTGTAAAAAAAAAAAAAAAGTTTACTTAACTGGAAATCCTCATAGGTTAAGCAGATTAGGTATGCAGCATTTGCAAACTAGCCAGGTCCCAAAAGAGCAAGCCTGTTCCTTTTCTTTTTAATTTTCCCCTTGTCTTTGCTTTTTTCTATTTGCTTAACTACCTTGTCCTCCTCCTACCTACAACATTCTTATAAATCCACCAAAATCAAGCATAACAAGGGTTCCTTACAAATAAAAGTGAGTTATTACAGCTCCAAATCTTTTCTTTTCTACCCTCCAGCCTAATGCACCAAAGCCCTTGGGCTGAGAATAGTAGAAACCCACCCATAAATGTGGGTTTGGGTCCAGAGTTATATCAGGTCCTGACCAGATGTCTTTGCTGGAGAGAGAGAATGATTAGGAAAAACACCTCAAATAAAGCATCTTATTACACAAGTATAGAAGCTAAATAATGTTAGGGCCCATCCTAGATAAATGAGTTTTGAAAAAAAAATGATTACAGAAGGGTCAAAGGTATCTGGACAGAAGTAACCTCTGGTCAGTAGATTTTTAAATTTCCAATTTATAATCCATCAATATTCTAGAGGATTTTTCTTTGTTTAAATTGATTTTATTGGCAATAGTTTATTTTATCTTATTCTAAATAATTTTACATTTATATTTTATTATTATGAATACTTAATAAACTATTTTACATAGAGCAGTCTGAAACTTTTGGTAGATTAAGGATAAGTTTGAGCATCCTATGGTTTTTCTGGATGCTATATTCAGAAAAACTTATAGGGACATAAAAACACAGTGTTCTTTTAATTCCAGAAAAGCTGGTGGCCTGCTGAAGCTCATTCATGGATCTCGCATGATCCCATAAATCCAGGTTAATATAATTGCCCTTAACAATTCCATATTTTTTCACAGCAGTTCCAGTGAGTAGGTGGCTGCCTAGCAACAATCTAAAGTTATGATTTGTTGTAACTAGATAAGAACTTACTTTATGAGATTTAAATGAATTTATTGATGATTATTTTTAAAAGATGCAGTAACACTGCCATTTTTTTTTTCAGATTGGCCTGTAGTTTAAACTATCTACATTCCTAGACACAAAATCCTGCAAAATTTAAATGGAGAACCATGGATTCTTTCAACTACATTTCTGATTTTTAAAACTTCATTTAGGTTTACTATTAAGGCAATTTTGCCAAAAGAGAAACACAGAGCATTGGATTCTTTTAGGCTCATTGCCTGCTTTTACTTAGACTTGGAATGCATGATAATTAACAATATTGAATTTTAATGGGACCAATATAAGGGAAAATAACTAGATTTTTATCATAATGTCACTCTTTCTTGGATTGAGGTCCTTAATTAATATAATTCTATTACCTAACCCTGTACTAGAAACAAAAAGCTCTTCCTGGGTCAGACTTCAACATCATCAGTATTCTCTTTTTGCTTGCCATTTCCTGGAAAACCTCTCTCTTACCCTCAGGCTGCTCCAAGCTCACTCAGCTAGGAGGGAGTTCCCCAGAACTCTTTCTGTTTTCTCCACACCTCTCTGCTTTCCAATGCACCTGACTGCACACTTTCAGCTGTCTGGTCTATTGTTCTACTTCAGCTAAGTACCAGTTATCTTGGTGCATTCCTTTTAACTAGCTCACAGCTCCTTTGACAAGTCGGTGGTGAGGGCATATGCATATCCTGGACTTGGACATACAGCACAATCCACTTACAAGCTCAGATGCTTTTGTGGTATTACAGTACACATAGCAATGTTTAAGTAAAATACCAAGGATTTAACACGCAGAGAAATATAGACTATGTGTCTGGTATCTGTAAGTAACTGGTACCTGTAACATAGAAATCACAAAAAGGCAAGAAAACGTCTGTTGTGATGGTTGTAGAAACTTGAACATGTGACTTCCACTTTTTCTTCCCCTTGAAGACTGTTACCATACATTTTACCATCAATCTTTCCTTGGAAGCTGTCACCCATTCTTGATGGGGGTGATGGGGCTGAGAGTGTTAACTGTTTATTGAGTATTTTTATGCTAAGTGTTTTGTGAGCAGGGTATCCTTTTCTCTTCACAATAATTCTATAAAAACTATAAAATTCACACTTTTTACCTATGTCCAAGCTGAAAACATCAATTCAGGCTGAAGTTCTGATTTGAATTTAAACATTCTAGCCACAGAGCTTGTGTTCTTAATCACTAAGTTCTAGTATATCCTTCATAGGAAACTGAGTCCAGTCATTTTTTTATTTTCTTTTCTTTCCCATGCTACATGTCCTATAGCTTAGGAAATCTTATCCAATCTTACGGATTTGAATTCCATCTATACTTTGATAATATCGAGGTTACTTCTTTAACCAGAGCTTCATGCTGTACCGAAAATTCCAACTAAATTTCTAACAGGCATTTAAATTGATCATATACAAAACCAAACTCTTTGTTTCTCTCTTCAACCCCTCTTCTGCAGGTTTCCTTGTCTAATGAAATGACAGCACTATCCACCTAATTGTTCAATCTAAAAATATTACTATCATCCTTGGCCAGCCTTTCTCTTATATCCACCCCAAATTCATCAGAATGCATCTAGAACTGGACTACTTTCCGGCCTCCACTGACACTGCAGTAGTGCCAACAACATTGTCTCTTGCTCAATTAACTGCAATGCCCCTCTAACCTATCTCTCTGCCATTTTGCCCAACTATGCTATACAGAAGCCAGAGGGAGTCTTATACAACAAGGGATATCATTCTTATCTAAAATCCCTTGAACAAACCAGGACTTCCCATCTCACTCAGATCTGGACCCTGGCACCAACTCTTCTCTCTCTTCTACTCCATGTAGCTAAACCCTCCTCCCTATTCTTCTTTAGCTCTTGGCCTTTTTTCTCTAAGCATCCACAAACCTGTTTCCTCTGCTTGCTTCATAGCTCTACTGAAATGTCAGATTTTGCCTATTATGTTAATGTAAAGAAACTCCCTCCCCAAACTCCAGATACTGCTTATCTTCTATCTACTTCATTAAAATGTAAGTTCCATGAATACAGGGAATCTCATTCACTTATATATCCCAATTGCCTAGAACCATGCTTGACACATGTTTATTGAATGAATTAATGATCTCACACTTTTAATAGTATTGTATGTGACTGGCTCTGTCACCAACTCATCCCCAGGAGCATGTATTGTTATATTACCTTTTTTTTAAAATATAAAAAGCAATTCACTACAGAAAGCTAGTCTCTGCATGAAAGCAGTACAGTCAGATACATATTTAGGATGACTTTTGTTTTTACTTTTGACCACGTAATAGAGAATACATCCAGAGCTATTATAATTAGTACATTTACTTAATGTAGGGAGAAGTTGAAGCACACAATAATTTTTCAGAATTCAGCGGATACCTGCTCCAGTCACCAGTGATTGGTATATATGTCAGTTTGACACTGATCTAAAAGGAACCTTTCTCTCCATGTTGGTTCTCCCCGACAGTCTTCTTGCCTGTTCAATAAAACAGGAGCCTCCATCAGAATATTAAAAGGAATAGAAAAAGCCAAGCGTACATGATGTATGCCCCCTTAATGCTCAGAAATAGCTTTCTGATCACCAACTCTTTCGCATGGGAAAATTAGAGATTTTTTTCAAGTTTTCTTGTTAAGATGCCCAGCCTTTACATTTGTGAAGCAGGAGTGATGGCTGCAAGTCAAGTTTAGAGAGAATCTGTTCTCTGCAAATTTAGACCCTATTGGAAAAAAAATCAGTGAACTAATGATGAGATCATTTCTTTAATATTTATCTTAGAAACTCTTTTGGGTAATTTTTAAAAATGTACAATTCCCTTCTGTGTGTGAAGCCTGTGCTGGGCCCTAGAGCTAGGTGCACTTTTTTGTGAAGTAGCAAGCTAGCGAGTAAGATAAAGCAGCCACAAACTTGTGCTAGTAACTGATTCAAATTAAAATAAGTCATATGAAGGCATACAGGGGTAAATGTTGACTTCACCAATAAATTAAGACCTGAAAGTTCTGTAACTTGAAATTCTGAAGTAAAAGTCTTTGGATTATGAAATCTACCTGTGACTCTTAGTTGATAAATTGGTAATCATATATTCAGGTGGAATGCATGTGAAAAGTGTGAGTAATTCACTCTCCAGATCTGTAGTAGATCAATGACATATCAGGGCAAGGAGGAAGGAGAAAATCACCAAAATCGTGCTATTAGAAAAGAACGTGGCAATTCCACATGTTCCTTCCTCAGAAACGCCTTTTCTGGTCATGTTTCTTCCATTATTCTCTATCACAGCACCCTTTTATTTCACTCATGATGCTAATCACAAGGTGTTATGTATATTAAGATATGTATTATGTATATACACATGTACACACGCGCACACATAACATTTGCCCTTTACTCTTTACATTGTTTTCTTATCCTGTCCTTCTATTAGAATATCCTTCTTGGAGGCACTATCACTGGCTGTCTTTTCCTCCTTTGCATCTTTGCATCCTGTACACAAAAAATAAGACTTAGCATGCAGTTGATGCTTAAGAAGTATTTGTCTAATAGATGAGCTATAATAAAAATATAAAGCAAGATTCTTATGTCAGGTTCTATTGCATGTACATTTTACCAAATGTGCAGCAAATTTTAAATACTGAGTGACTTCAAGTTATTCTTTTATTTTAAAACATTATGTAAAAAATGAATTTGTAAACAGCCAGTCTTCTGCATTTAACCAGTCCTTCAGATCAATCAGTAGCTTTACAGCATCTGTTGGGGAAAGCAATTCTTTGTGTTTTAAATAGTGCATAAGACAAATGAAATTCATCATTTGAAAGTTATTATCCACTGTTCTTATAAATAGATTTTATATTTATCAAATTGTTATGTTTTCATTGCAAATCATCTCAAAGCAGTATGTTTGATCAATATGCCTCATATAAATAAAGACACAAAATGAGAGAGAGAGGAATGAGTCATAACTCTGATTTGCTGTTTCTTATAGAAAGTATGCATATTGGATATGAAATGTGCAATTGGTGTAGTTGGATGAAATTAGAGAAAACACAATAGACATAAAGAACCCATCTGAAAATGGTGAGGAGTGAGGCTCAGGAGCACCAAATCCTTTTCTGGGTGTTCAGATTAAACAAGGTAATGGGTGTTCCTGACTTTCTGTGCATGAATCCTATAGGCTTGGGAGGATGAGCCTCACAGGTGTGCCATTGATAAAGCATCCTCAAGCGACGTGTGGACACACACAGCTGACAGGGCTCAGCATCCAAAAGAAATGCCAGACATGCGTGCTCAGGGATGCTGTGACACTGCCTCAGTGAGGTGAGGAAAAGTGTGGGGGAAGAGAATTCTGTCTTTTTACCAGAAAATACCTACCAAGGTTTTTTTTTGTTTTATTATTACCTTTGACACAGCTTCCAATATTACTTATGAATTCAACTTGGATTATTTGTTTTTCAAAGAATTCCTTCTTTCAGAAAGAGTTATCGAGCCGGGCGTGGTGGCGCACGCTTGTAATCCCAGCATTCGGGAGGCTGAGATCAGAGAATCTGGGTTCGTGGCAAGCCTCAGCTACCTAGTGAGGCACTCCGCAACTTAGTTAGACTCGGTTTCAAAATAAAGAATAAAAAATAGGGCTGGGGGTGTAGCTCGGAGGTAGAATGCCCCTGAGTTCAATCCCCAGTACTGCAAAAAAAATTGAAAAAAAAAAAAAAAAGAAAGAGTTATCTATGGATTCCCTTGTATAGGAAGGTTTCCTAGTTTACATTTGGGGAAACACACAAAATCATTTAAAAATAATGTTATAGTCATGTAAGTTTCCAGGAAGGCCCCCATTGTGTGACATTGTAAGAGTTAAATATACGTGCACTATTTTTTTTAATGTCACAGGCCTGATTATGTTCCAAAGTATTTTAATCACTTTGTGTTTGTTTTCTTTCCTAAAACTTTGTTTTAAAAGAGAACTTCTAGCCGGGCGTGGTGGCACATGTTTGTAATCCCAGCATTTGAGAGGCTGAGATCTGAGGATCCAGGTTCGCGGCCAGCCTCAACTACATAGTGAGGCATTCCTCAACTTAGTGAGACCCTGTTTCGAAATAAAGAATAAAAAATGGGGCTGGGGGTATAGCTCGGAGGTAGAATGCCCCTGAGTTCAATCCCCAGGATAAATAAATAAATAAATAAATAAATAAATAAATAAATAAATAAAAGAGAAATTCTAAACACACACTAAAACATTTATATCTGCTTGTTTATGATAGCCAAAAATAGTCACCTGAAATTAGTTCAAATAGTCATTATATCACTTATAGTCACTTTATCACAGAAAAAGTGATTATGCTCTACAACATGGATAGTCTACAACAGTGATAGTGAAATTCTGCTCATGTATAAATCTTTAAGGAAAAAGTCACAGAGGATGATATACTTTAAAAATCATACTATAGGTAAGGTGCAAAAACAAGTTAAGCAAAATAATGTATTGTAAAGAAATGCATAGACATATAGTGACACTACAATGAAAAATTAACACAAATTTCAGAACAGTCATTCCCTGGGGGTTTCTGTAACCTGGAGCTGTCCTGTTTCTTAAGTTTGGTGGTAGGTACAAAGGTCCTTATTCCACTACCATTCTTTTACTTCATACATACATTACATGTCTAGAGATCTATGCTAAAATTTACAATAAGAAGGAAAAGGAATCAGGAGTGGTGGTACACTGTAATCTCAGTACTTGGGAGGCTGAGACAGGAAGATCACAGGTTCAAGGCCAGTCTCAGCAATCTGGGAAGGCCATCCGTCAACAATTTAATGAGAACTTATTTTAAAATAAAAAATAAAATATGGCTTGGGATGTACCATAGGGATAGAATGCCCCTGAGTTCAATCTCCAGTATGAGAGGGAAAAAAGAAAAAAATAAAAGAGAAGGAAAATTATTTTTTAGAAAGGGCAAATTAAAACTAAAAGTTAAATTGACAATATTTGTGAGTTTCAAGTATAAGTAAAAGTTGTTTTAGATCTTGTTTATGTTGGTGGTTTAACACGTGTGTATACTTCTATTTTATATGTGTGTATCTTTATTTATCTATAAGTAAGGAATTGGCTTGTGCAGTTTTGGAAGATGAACATCCCCAGGTCTCCATTGGGCAAGTAGAAGATGCAGCAGAGTGGTTGGAGTAGTTCTTATTCCAGATGGAAGGCCTGAGAACCAGGAGAGTCAGCTGTGTGAGTGCCGGTGGGCAGTAGCAGGCTTGGGATCCAAGAAGAGTCAGCACTCGCTGGGAGCCCGAGGGCAGGAGCAGGTGCAGCGCCAGCTCAGGGGCCAGGCCACAGCAGCTCCCCACACTCAGCTTTTGTTCGATTCGGGCCTCAGTTGATTGGACGGGACCTGAGCCTCCTGAGGAGGACCACTTGCTTTACCCAGTCTACAGCTTCTCATCTAAACAGACCTTCCGCAGGCTCAGGAGGTGTGACCCAATGTCAGGATGTGGCACAAACTGATACAGGTCTTGCTCCTTCAGTCCTCCCTCAGGAAGCACTCCCTGCCCCATCATCTAGTTTTGTCCATTTTCCTCTCTTAAGTCGCTTACAGCACACTATCCTGTGTTGGACTCTTATCAATATCTAAAATTATTATTTATAATTAAGTTTTAATGTAGCACTGGGGATTAAACCCAGGGGCATTTTATCTATTTTACCTCTGCACTACACTCCCAGTCCTATTTTATGTTTTACTTTGAAACAGGGTCTCAATAAATTGCTGATGGTCTCCTTAAGCTGAAACTGGCTTCAAAATTGCAATCCTCCTGTCTGAGCCTCCCAGGTACTGGAATTCCAAGTGTTTGCCACCATGCCTGGTAGTTTTAAAATACTTTTTATTGATGCAGGAAAATTATAATGGTACTGTTGAGTATGAAAAGTAAAATGATACATAAAATATTATCCCAATTAATGTTAATCAATGTATATACAAACAGAAACAGAGAAAATATGTTGAAATGAGTATTTTATCTTTATGGTGATATTTTTGGCAATTTTTGTTTTATAGCCTTTTTATATTTTCCATTTATGTTACAATGTGCTATTATTATTAACAGGAAAATTAACTTATTTTTAAAAAGATATTTGGTTTATGTTTCATTTGCATCTCTAAAATGACTTTCTCATATCTATATTTATAGGGAATAGTATTTAATAAGCTCATAATAAAAGGTTACATCCTTGAGTAAAAATGAAAGTATTAGAAACAATGACTTGATTCAGACAACTTATTTTTTTTTTCAAAATGAGATGTTTAAAAGGAATAATTATAGCATATATCTAATGTTTGGTAAGCAATTTTGAGTATAATGTAAAAATAAAATTATAATTACATGAGTCATTAAGACATTTAAAAAGATATATCTTATTAAAGTTTGCTCTTTTTAGTATCATAAATATACATATATATATCTTACTGAAGTATAGTTGTAAATAATTTTGTTGGCAGTTATATTTATACTTTAAAATAGTAATCAATCAGGAGAATAATCATATTTTGCAATAGCTGAGTCAATATAAAAGTTAGTAGAAAAAATCATGACATAAAAGACAACAAAAATCTAAGTAGGATTATCAAATAAAAATGAGTTAAGACCTCCAAAAGTACAGATTTAAAATAAGGATTCTGTGGGGCGTGAGGTGCATGCCTGTAATCCCAGCACTTGGAAGGCTGAGACAGGAGGATCCAAGGTTCAAGGACAGCCTCAGCTAGTACTGAGACTCTCATTAACCTACCAAGGACCCTGTTTCAAAATAAAACAGGGCTGGAGGTATATAGCTCAGAGGTAGAATGCCTCTGGGTTCAATCCCTAGTACCAAAACAAACAAACAAACATTCCTATATAAGCTGAAAGTTTAAAACATTTTTATGCCTTAATATACCATGTGTGGTATATTTTATGCCATAAGAATGTTCCTTTAATTTTTAAGATAATCGTGAGTACAAGTAAGTATTTAGAGTAAGATACTATTACCCCAGATAACCTATTGATGTTTCCAGCTTAAATTTAAGTTAGACTGATTCCCATATCTCTGTAATTGTGCTTTCTGACTCTTGGCCAATAATAAGGTGGGAGAGACCATAGGTACTAGTGTGAGTCTCAGAGCCTTCCCCTCAGTCCCTGACCTTCAAGGCCAAGGTGACCTTGCTGCTCTGGTGGACTACTGGCCCTGCCTCCTCTGTGCTGAGCAGGGGTGAGGAGAGAGGAGAAATCAGAGGCCTGCAGTGGCACCTCCATCCACCTTTGAAGAAACACAGAGTATCTCAATAGAGACAAAGGCAGGAACAGGGGGAGAAAACCCTTCAAACTGAAAAGAGAGTAAGAGAGAGAGAGAGATTAGCCAGTGCTGGGAGAGCCCAAGAAGAGCTGAGCAGAGATTGTGGGGCAGAGGAAAAGAAGGTGGGGGCATGGCTTTAAGAGAACGAGTTGTGTAAAATGAATAATTGTCTATGTTGCTTTCTAAGGGAATACAATGCAAGTTTGACTTCCTTACATTTTAAGAATGTTTCTTTGACTGTACTATCATGTAGGAGACACAACAAGCAGACTACTTTTATATGGGGGAGGAGGGCTATGTCTTCTACTTCACAAAATCTCATTTTAAGAATTATATAACTTGAAGAGCTAGACTGACCTTCTAGTGTCCATATGACATCACCAAATCTTACCATCTGTACTTCTAAACATAAATTTGAGCACTTTCCATCCTTTCCTTTTCTGACCACTGCAAAGCTTAGTCCTATCCTCTTTTTTAAAAATTGTAATTATTGATTTATTTATTTTACAGTGCTAGGGATCAAGCCCAGGGCCTCAGGTGTGTTAGAACAGTGCTCTATCACTAAGCTCCAGCCTCTGTGTTCCTCTGGCTCTATCTACTACAGTAGCCAAGTAGATTTTTTTCAAATGTAAATCACATTCCATAATTTCTCCAACAGTAACCTCCAGTGGCTTCCCCCCAACTCAGAACATCCTCACCAGGCCTCCTAAGGCCCTTCATAGTCGACTTCCTTTTGAAATCTGCTTTCTCCCAACTCTGATCCACTTTCTCACACCAACTCTGTCTAAGCCAGTCCTCTGCCCATCAGTCTCCAGCCATACTCTACAGTTTTTTCTTACACTCGTCAGTACTGAAATGATACCCTATGTTTATCTGTTCCTTTTCTTATCTATATCCTCATCTACAATATAAGTTGTACAAGGCAAGGACTTTCCCCTGTGCACAGCTGTCCACTGCTGGATTGATGTCCTTCAATCAGAGGCCAGAAAAAGAAGGGATGATTAATGCATCAGTAAGAAAAGATTCTGTAAATATGCATTCACAGCCTGCCATACTCTAGGGACTATGACAACTGTATGACAACTGTCCGGGATATGAAAATGAATAAGGCAGAGTCTGCCTTAATGGAGCTCACTCTGTTGCAAAGATGAGAAAGAAAATTCATCAAATAATCAACCACAAACAAGACGTGTCAATAAGAATCTTAGAAAAAAATCAACCATTTAGGTTGAACCTAAACTAACTTTGAATTTCACGAATATAACTAAACAAAAGTAGGTTAATATTTCTGTAACATTTGCCATTTTCTTCTCTTTAGTGTACTTTATTGGAAAGGAAAACAGTAAACATAGAGTGAGGATATCAGAACAAGAAACAGAATCATACAGCGTGAAGAGGCTTGTAAAAACAAGGAAACTTGCAAATCCAGCACGCAGAGGGTGGGGGAGGACAAACCCATTATTGTGTGTGGTGGATGGCCTTCAATTCATCATTCTCCAAAGCTCCATGGAAACACAGTTCAAAGACCTTAATTTATGAAGCTCCCCACTGTTAGCCCCCAAATGATAATGGTCTTCAATGTAATAACTAATGACCTCCAAATAGTAACTTAATAACATATAGTATCTGATCATTTATGAAATGACTTAAAAGACTTGATCATGATGAAGATAAATGGTTCTTAAGTAATTTTAAAGATATCAAAAATTTTATACATAAACATTTAATTATATCTAGGTCTGTACTGTTGTTACTCATTATTTTAATCCTGAACATCCATCCTTCTCTTCAACTTTTATTCTGAGTTAGAAATAGTTTTCTTTTTCCTACTTTGCCTATTACCAGATGACCTATAAAATATAATAATTCCTTAAAATTCTTAACTAGAACTTTTAATAAGAAAGATAAATGTGTGTTTAAGAATAATCATACTTATACAATATGCATTAATTATTTTAAAGTGCCGCATCTAATTTAACTTTGATGACTAGTCCTAAGTGAATTTCAGTAGCTAAAGTTTTCCTTGACAGTAGTATCTGGATCCTGCTTTTTGGGGGAAAAAGGGGCATGTCTTTCTTTCCATCTGTTTCTGGCTCTGCAGAAGAAAAAGCTCAGCTGGAAAATTGCCACATAGTGCCTTATTCTCTTATTGCCAGGGCTTTGCTGCCCTCCTCACAATAGCTTCTAAATCTCCTCTTCTGCTTTATCAGGAAACTCTTCTTGTCTATGCACCTCCACTAGTTGGAAGTTGTGACATGTTTTGCAAGTCTTGGTTGTTCTCCAGTAGGCTGAATCTGCTCATCATACTAGGTTCTCAGCACCTGTTCCCTCTCTCCCTGTGCTGGGTAAAATACCTTCCTTCCCATGGAGGCTCTGTGCTTGTGGCTCCTGTCTTCCCACCCTCCATGGACATCAGCAGGCACGGAGGTCTCATTTTTCACACAGTAACAGGAAGCATTTTGTGTTCTTCTGATAGAGAGTTTTCTCCAAGGATGCCACCAGGAACTTATTTATTAGGCATTTATTGAGAGTTTATTATGTGCTAGGATTTGTGTTTTCTCAATTAGTTCTCACAATAATCCTCTGAAATTAGAACTATTATTAGCATTTATAAATGATTTGTTTTCATATAATCTGTGTTAGAACTGACATGAATAAAATTTATGCAAACAGCACTTCTTAAACTTTTCTTTGCTCAGATGTTTTTTCTTATTTCAACTTCTTAAATTTCCAATTAGAGATCTTGAGAAATATAAAGCTTCAGAATAAACCTATAGCTTACCAATAAAATCAGTATTTGTAGGTACTCTGTATTTCACATTTTAATTTACCTGTAGTTCTCATTAGTTTGAAAAGAGTGTACACTTTAAAAAAAAAGCAACTAATTGCAGGGATAGATTTAACTTATTAAAGCAAACGAGTAATAGAATGTAATTTAAATGCATAAACAAATCAGACATGGTGGTGCATGCCTGTAATCTCAGTACTTGGGAGGCTGAGACTAGAGGATTGCAGTTTTGAGGACAGCCTCAGCAAGTAGTGAGAATCTCATTAACTTAGTGAAACTCTGTTTCAAAATAAAAATTAAATAGGGCTGGGGGTTTAACTCAGAGGTAGAATACCCCTGGGTTCAATCTCCAATAACACATACACACACATACACACACACACACACACACACACACACAAATGTATAAATAAGCCAGACATGATGAGATAAGAGGATCACAGATTCGAGGACAGCCTCAGGGTCATGAGATCCTATTTAAAAAAAATAAAATAAAAAGGGCTGGGGTACAGCTCAGAGATAAAATGCCCCTGTGTTCAATCTCCAGCACCTACATAAAATTTTGTTTCATAAAGGTATAAACAATGTTAGTCATCTGTAAATTCTGGTTTATTGATATGTTAAATACAAATGATTTTTATTTATTAAGGAAAAATATAATGTCATCATTCTGCTTATCAAAGACCATAGGAGGTCCTTTCATCTTCCAAGATCATCTTCAATTTCTTTTTTCAATGTTTTATAATTTTCCTTGTAGAGGTCTTTTACCTAGTTAGGTTTATTCCTATTTTATTGTTTGGGGGGAATATTGTGAGTGGAAATGGTTTCTGGATTTCTTTTTCAGGGGATTTATGGTTGGCATATAGAAAAGCTTCTGATTTTTTTTAAGATTGATTTTGTGTCCAGATTCCTTGCTGAATTTGTTGATTAGTTCTAACAGCCAAAGGTTGAGTTTATTGGGTCTTCTAAGTATAATATCATGTCATCTGTAAATATAGAAAGTTTCATTTCTTCTTTTCTTATATGTACTCCTTGATTTACTTCTCTCTAGCCTTATTGCTCTGGCTAGAGTCTCAGATACAAATCCATACATTTACAGCAAATTGATTTTTGACAAACGGGCAAAAAACATACACTGAAAATGATAGCCTCTTCAACAAATGGTGTTGGCAAAATTGGTTATCTGTATGCAGAAAAATGGAAATAAACCCCACTTTCTCATCCTGCACAAGAGTTAATTCAAGATGGATCAAAGACCTGGGAATTAGACCAGAGATCTCACAGCTACTTGAAGAGGGCATAGGACCCAAACTCCAATATATAGGAACTAGTAAAACTTTCTCAACAAGACCCCAAAGACACAAGAAATTAAAATGAGAATCAACATGTGACATTGCATTAAACTGAAGAGTTTCTGTGCAGCAAAGGAAACTTTCAAGAACCTCAACAGAGAACTGACAGAGTGGGAGAAGATTTTTGATAGCTACTCCTCTGATAGAGGACTAATATCTAGAATATTCAGAGAACTCAAGAAACTCATAGCCAAAACCACAAATAACCCAATTAAAAAAATGAATAAGTGAACTAAACGGACACTTCACAAAAGAAGAAATACAGATGGCAAATAAATGTATGAAAAATGTTCAACATCATTAGCAATCAGAGAGATGCAAATCAAAACTCCCCTGACATTTCACCTAACCCCAATTAGAATGGTAATCATTAAAAACACAAACAACAACTAACGCTGGTGAGGATTCGGAAAAGTAGGAACTCTAATACATTGTTGGTAGTATTGCAAATTAGTGCAACCACTTTGGAAAACAGTGTGAAGGATCCTGAGAAGAATGGGAATGAACCTACCATATGATCTAGCAATACCACTCTTGGGTATCTACTCAAAAGAATAGAAACTAAAATACCAGAGTGATGCATGGGTATCTATGTTCATAGCTGCACAATTCACAATTGCCAACCTATGGAACCAGCAGAGATGTCCATCAACAGATGAATGGATTACAAAACATATATACACTTAGTATATATAAACTTAGTCATAAAGCAAAATAAAATTATGTAATTTGCAGGGAAATGGATGGAACTGGAGAACATTAAGCCAAATGAGATTAGTCAGTCACAAAAAGTGAAAAATCAGATGTTCTCCCTAATATGCAGAAGCTAGAATGAAAACAGGACAAAAGAGGGACTTCAAACAAAAGAGAAGAAATCTTAGATGAGTGAAGAAAGCGACCTAACTGAGAGAGATAGGAGGGGTGGAGGGAGAAACACCTCAATGGACATGATGTGCAAACTTATCAAAGTTAATTAATTCACTGTGCTGAACAGGGGAAGGAGGGGAGGAGGAGGGAATAGAGCCAGACCTGGGGGAGGACTCAGTGAGTGCTTTGTGCATGTATGCCTCTATCACCCTGAACTTCATCAAGATGTGTGATTACAATGCACCCATTTAAAAAAAAGAAAGAAAAAATAACGCAAAATAAGGCAACTCAATCACATTTAGGAGGCCTCTTCCAGGTAAAGTGTGATCTTGATGGTGCGATTGGGAAAAAATGATGACTGTTTTACATTTTGTTCTTTTAATACTTTACAAATACTAGAAGAATCAGCCTCAATTAGCCACAATTATTTTCACTATAGCAATAATTAAGCAAGATTGAAACTATAATAAAAACTACCACAATAAAAGTGTAAGTAGTCAAAAATCTTTTTTTGGCACAGGCAAGCAGGAAGTTCGGAGGAAAGTCAGCTGTGTGTGTCCCATCAGCCTGAGATGGACTTGGAAGTCACTTGCAACTCAGCAAGACAGAGAAATTAAAAGAATGTTTCTCCATATGCTCATTAGTAGCTCAGATATGGTCCTGGCAGCCAGTAAGGACACAAGGCTTACACATATGACCAGTTCTAGATGATTACAGAGGAAGAGTCACATTTATACACATTGTCTAGTAGAACCAGGGTACTCACTGGTAAAATCTCTGGTGTTGTATATTTTTCTGAAATTTTTTTTTTCCAAGAAAGCTAGATCACGCTCTTCTCTGTCTCTTATAAATCTCCTCTTACCAACACTCTCCTCCCCTCAATGTCCCAGAATTCTAATGAGATTTAATCAAAAGAACATCAAGATTACAGAAACTCCAGAGACCAAGAATGTTTTAAAGAAATGTTCACAAACAATTAAAAAAAACCTTAAACGTTGCAGAGAACTTATACACTGTTCTCGGCAAAGGGGATATTATAAGGCAACACACTAAAAAAAGTAAAATTTCATTAAATTAAAAAATGGGTTTTACATGGTAAATGACAGCATACTGGTTTACCCCAATCAAATGGGCTATTTATACCAAGTGAGAAGGGTGTGAATAATGAACACAATTACACATACATGCATCTAAACTCAAGCAAGGTACTCAGTGTGCTAATAACACACATATGTGAGTAACTAAAAAAAATCACTTTGTTTAATCTGCACTTTCTAAAGAAACAACAGTCTGATCCTCTAAACTAGTTCACAAAAACTGGGGCTGATATAAAGATGCTTATGTTGGTAGTTATGTCAATAGCCTTTAAAATACCAGTTTACAGTGACTCAAATGAGACTTATAAATCATAGTATATTGATCTTCTCAGCCACAAAGAAAGCCACAGGCCAATTACAAGTCCTCTGGGGCCACTTGGGGTCAACCATGACAAGTAATGTGCCTGCAAATAACCTGGAATCATAGGCACATGAAGAAAGGAACGCATAGTGTGGCAAGTTGACATAAGAATGTTTATATAAGTGGCAAGTACTTTAATTACATAAAGAAATATTAAATTTAAACTTATAAGCACATATAAGATGGCACTATGATACAGGAAAGTAGCTACAAAAAGTGATTTGTTGATAGTCTAAGTAGAACTTGAGACTAATAGAGACAGGAAAAGAAAAAGCAATGAAGAGTGCAAAACACTTCATTGCCACATTGCAAAACAACGTGGCAAATGTTCCACACAAGGGCTCCAGCAGAAAAAAGAGGTGGTGAACTATGACCAGATTTGTATGTTCAGCAGACCAGTGGCTGACATAGGTAGATGATAGAAGTCTATCATAATTGTCCAGGTGGCAAACTTAGGCAGAAGAGTGGGAGGAAAGAGGTAGATAGAATGAGATGAAGAAGCAGCTGTGGCTCAACCTGGCAGCTGGTTTAATTTGAAATGGAAGAGGCATCTGAGAAAAGGTCCTTGTATTGTGACATGGCTCATGGGCAGTGTGGAGGGGGATGATAGGGTTTCTTTTGGAGATGCTGATTGGAAGGAAGGGGAAGTACATCTCGGTGAAGATTTTCACGAGGTAATCATATATATGGGTCTGGAATTTAGTTATATCTTTTGGCCAATGGGGGCATGGTACGGTTCAAACTGGAATATGGGTTTTGACCAGTTTATATTCTGTATACAGGCTAAGAAAATGTAGCCCATGGATTAAGAGCCTAAGCATCAGAGCCAGAACACCTGGGCTCTAAACACAGCCCCAAGACTTACCAGCTGTGTGATGTAGGAACATTCCAGAACCCCTCTGTGGCTCATTTTTGTCATTTGTAAAATGGGAAGGACTACTTTAATACCTACCCAACTGCATAGCTATAAGGATTACATGATTGAATAGATAGAAAGTTCTTTTGGTGCTTAAAATATATTAGCTATTAATGTTGGGTTGAGAAACATGAGATTTTGCCATTTTGAAAGTCAAAAGCAGTCAATTACTAGCAATTTTGTCTGATTCATTCTCAAGTCTGTCAATGTGTAAATCTAGTCATGTTTTTCTGTTTTCCAAATTCAATCTCATCATAGTAAATTCATCCATTTTTACCTTGGGCGATTCAAAATATGTCACCTGGGGACGTGGATCGACTTAATTCTTGGAATAAAACCTCAAACTTATGCCTGACTTTTCCTGTAAATTCAGAAATTGTCTTTATGGTAGAAGTAGAATAAGCTTATTTATTTCTAACAAAAATATCTGGACAATTATTTCTGAAACAGGTGCTTTATTTTTTTTTTTTTTTGGGGGGGGGGGCGGTACTGGGGATTGAACTCAGGGGCATTCTACCTCCGAGCTACACCCCCAGCCCCATTTTTTTATTCTTTATTTTGAAACCGAGTCTCACTAAGTTGCGGAGTGCCTCACTAGGTAGCTGAGGCTGGCCGCGAACCCGGATCCTCTGGTCTCAGCCTCCCGAATGCTGGGATTACAAGCGTGCGCCACCACGCCCGGCTTGAAACAGGTGCTTTATTTAAACACTGTTGCATGGTGAAGCTAATCATTTGTATTAGCAATTTCCTTTCAGATGTACTATCTCTTGGGAGGAAAAATAGCCCACTTTACCAACTAATCTCTGGGATTTAGGTAGCTGAATAATTATGGAATCACAATGGGGGTACTTATTCACCCACTTACCATCTGCTTCCTTCTAAGTAAGGCTATATTCTAAGTAAGTGAATGAAGAGATGGTAAACATGAACCTAACATAGAAAGATTTAACTGACTTGAAAAAGTGTGCTTTGCAATATTATTATATTAAAGGGCAAAAGTAAATTTGTGTATTGGTAATATTTCTATAATCCTGAGTATTTTGACAGGGTCATAATTGAAAATACTTTGTGTAATAAAACACTGGGATTTCAAAAATCTAACGGGTAGCTCACCTAAATCCTGTCTATTAGTTACTATAAAGGATGCATCACATTTATGCACACTGTCTAGTAGAACCAGAATAGCCACGGGAAAAATGTCTGGTGCTGTACATTTTTCTGGGATTTTTTTACTTTTAAGAAAGCCGGCCACATCAATGAGGCATCAGAGTTCCAGCACATAGAGCCAACAACTTCAAATATGTTTAAAATACTACAGAAAAGAAACTGTGTGAGACACTTTGTCAGATTTAAGAGAGATTGCAAAGCATCTGTACACATAAAAAGTAAATGTTAGAATACATATATAACACTTTACAGGTATTTGGCTTCTAAAAAGGAATCAAAGATAGTTTCTACTTGGCAGTGAATATAACAAGAGAACATTTTAAAAAGATCAAATAAAATATTTTCCTCTTGATCCTTCTTTTGAGGATTTGACTGTCTGATCTCCTTTATTCTTCATTTCTTCTGAAGAGTATGCAATGAGTATTTCTTTTTCTCTGAAACCAAACTTCTTCACACTACCATGTGACTCGGAGTTTATTTTTTATTATTTGTTATTTTCTTGCATTCAGTTATTCAGTTTCATTTTTTAAAAGCAATACAGAAATGTGCCTTTAAAAGTTGAATGTTGACCTTTTTAAAAATCTTTTGTTCATAAGAGGAGAGAGAAAAAACTTATTTCTTCTGTCTATAGTAATTCCAGGGAAAATATATAAAAAGTCAATTGGAAAGGAATACCAGGAATTCTGTGACATGGTAGTGTTACTGTGGTAATTTTACTAATACAGTATGATTTGTTATATGTTATTTGTGATATGTACATGTGGATTGCATTTAGATTATAAATGTTAAATTTTAAAGAGAAAAATAATTTTAAAGAGCAATACTCTTTAAACTATGTATGTGATCAGCTTTAATGCAATTATCTACTAAGAGCTAATGGCTACATCTCTGATTACTAAAGTCTAATAATAACATGTACTTTTTAGTGTATCCTTGTATTAAGAAAGGATATTTCCAAAATTTCTATAGCAAACATCATACTTAATGGAGACAGCTAATCCACTCTTATTACCACTAAGAACAAGAGAAGCTGGGCATGGTGGTGCACACTTATAACCCCAGTACTTGGGAGACCCAGACAGGGGGATCCAGGTTCACGGCCAGCCTCAGCCACTTAGTGAGGCTCTCCGAAATTTAGTGAGACCCTGTTTCAAAAAAAAAGAATAAAAAATAGGGCTGGGAGTGTAGCTCAGAGGTAGAATGCCCCTGGGTTCCATCCCCAGTACTGAAAAGAAGAAGAAGAAGAAGAAGAAGAAGAAGAAGAAGAAGAAGAAGAAGAACAAAAGAAAGGACTGCCATGAACACTGTCTTGTGGGTCAAGGAGAACAGGTAAGAAATGTAAGCAATAGAAAGTGTATCCATTAGGATTATTTTCAGCTAAATAGAAAATGCATATATAACAGCACCTTAAATAAGAGAGATTTCTCTGTCACTTAGAGAGAAAGAGAAAATGAAAATGGAAAGGCAGGTGGTCGGAACAGGGTTGGCCACTTCACTGTGACCAGGTACCTACTCTCTTTCTTTATTTCTTTATCATTTTCACACATGGTTTTGTATCCACCAGGAAGTCCCATTTCATCTTCATCCCAAGTTACAGAGAGGAAGAAATATTCCCCTCTACCCATGTAGGAGCCTTTCCTGAGTGTCACACAAAGCTTTGCTAACATCTCAGTGACCATGCAGAGATTGCATGGTCACACCTAGGAGCAGAAGTGCCTGGGAAATGTCGTCATGTGGAAGAGTGGCGGTGTGCCCAGGTAAAGATTGTCATTTGAGTTAAACAACCAGGATGTCTGCCTAAGAAAGGGGACAAATGATGTATCATTTATATCTATATTATTGCTGAACTTTTGGTAATATAAAAATTGAAGCATATTAATGCTCATTATTAGGAGTTCAGGCAAATAAATGATTACTTATTCTCTGTTTATGAAATCAAACACTTGGCAATAGTTAAAATGAGTAAAAAAGTCTACATGTGGTAACATGATTAAGTTTTGAAAACACTATTCACTTGATCTGTCATTTATTTCTTAACAGGGAAGAAAAAATATCTGAAAAATTAACATAGTATTAATACATTAAATGGAAGTGATAGGTGTCTTTTTCAATATATCCTTTCATGACTTTTTTATGGTTTTAGGTATATATAAACTATTTAATAAAATTGGATTTTTTTTAAAAGAAAATAATGTGAAAGAGATTGACAATTTACCTTGGAAATCTGAGAAGCATCCTGGTTATATGGCTTAATGCTAAAGTTACATAGGCAAAGTCAGAAACTATTTTGAAAAACTACACTCCAGCAAAATGGAAAATCTGGAAGAAATTGACAAATTTCTAGACACATATAACCTTCCTAAAATGAGTCAAGAAGATATAGAAAACTTAAACCGACCAATAACAATCAAAGAGATAGAAACAGCAATAAAGAGTTTACCATCAAACAAAAGTCCAAGGCCAGATGGTTTTCCAAGTGAATTTCATAAAACATTTATAGAAGAGCTAATCCCAATACTCCTCAAACTATTCCGTGAAATTGAAAGAAACCGGACCCTCCCAAACACATTATATGAAGACAACATCATATTATTACCAAAGCCAAATAAAGACAGCTCAAGAAAAGAAAACTATAGGCCTATATCATTGATGAACTTAGATACAAAACTGCTAAACAAAATACTAGCAACACGCATTCAAAACCATATCAAGAAAATTATCCACCATGACCAAGTCGGGTTCATCCCAGGGATGCAAGGCTGGTTCAACATGCGGAAAACGATCCATGTAATTCACCACATAAACAGAATCAAAGACAAAAATCACATGATCATCTCAATTCATGCTGAAAAAGCATTTGACAAGATCCAACACCCATTCATGCTAAAAGCACTGCAGAGAATTGGAATAGAAGGAACATACCTCAACATCATAGAGGCAATATATAATAGGTCCACAACCAACATCATATTAAATGGAGAAAAACTGCAAGAGTTCCTACTAAGGAACAGGAACAATACAAGGATGTCCATTATCACCTCTTCTGTTCAATATAGTACTTGAGACTCTAGCCAGAGCAATAAGGCAAGAGAAGGAAATCAAAGGGGTAAAAATAGGGAAAGAAGAACTAAAACTATCCCTTTTTGCAGATGACATGATACTATACTTAGAAGACCCAACTAAGTCAACCAAAAAACTTATAGAACTGATCAACAAATTCAGCAAAGTCTCTGGATACAAAATCAATCTTAAAAAATCAGAAACTTTCCTGTATGTCAACCATAAATCCACTGAAAAAGAAATCCAGAAAACAATTCCACTCATAATAGCACTCTGAAAAATAAAATACCTAGGGATAAACCTAACCAAAGAGGTAAAAGACCTCTATAAGGAAAACTATAAAAAGTTGAAAAAAGAAATTGATGAAGATCTTAGAAGACGGAAAGATCTTCCATGCTCTTGGATAGGCAGAATAAATATCATCAAAATGGCCATCCTCCCAAAAGTGAGCTACAGATTCAATGCAATACCCATGAAATTACCAAGGGCGCTCCTCACAGACATAGAAAAATCAGTCCTTAAATTCATCTGGAAAAACAAAATGCCCAGGATAGCTAAAGTAGTTCTTAGCAATAAAAACCATGCAGGAGGTATCACAATACATGACTTCAAAGTCTACTACAAGTCACAGTAATAAAAACAGCATGGTATTGGCACAAAAATAGACACATAGACCAATAGAGCAGAATAGGAGATTTAGAAACAGACCCACCTGTTTATAGTCAACTGATATTTGACAAAGGAGCCAAAAATATACACTGGAAAGAAGATAGCCTCTTTAACAAATGGTGTTGGCAAAACTGGTTAATCATATGCAGAAAAATGGAAATAAACCACACTTTTTCACCCTGCACAAGAGTCAACTCAAGATGGATCAAAGACCTGGAAGTCAGGCCAGAGACCTTGTAGCTACTTGAAGAGGGTATAGGTCCAACACTTCAACACATAAGCACAGGTAAAAACTTTCTCAACAAGACCCCCAAAGCATAAGCAACTCAAAGGAAGAGCAATACATGGGACTGCATTAAATTGAAGAGCTTCTGTGCAGTAAAGAAAACTATTAAAACCTCAACAGAGAGCCCACAGAGTGGGAGAAAATTTTTTGCCAGCTACTCTTCTGATAGAGGACTAATATCTAGGATATACAGAGAACTCAAGAAACTCACAGCTAAGAAAACAAATAACACAATCAAAAAATGGGCAAAGGATCTAAGTAGATACTTCACAAAAGAAGAAATACAAATGATCAATAAATGTATGAGGAGATGTTCAAAATTATTAGCAATCAGAGAGAAACTACCCTGAGATTTCACCTAACCCCAATCAGAATGGCAATCATCAAGAACATAAACAACAACCAGGGTGTGGAGAAGTAGGAACCCTAATACATTGCTGGTGGGATTGAAAATTAGTGCAACCACTTTGGAAAACAATATGGAGGATCCTCAGACGAATGGGAATGAACTTACCATATGATCCAGCAAACCACTTCTGGGTATCTATCGAAAAGAATGGAAACCAAACTTATCAGACCAATGCATGTGTATCTATGTTTATAGCTGCACAACTTACAATTGCCAAATTATGAAACCAGCCAAGATGTCCATCAACAGATGAATGGATTACAAAACTATGGGATATGTATACAATGGAATTTTACTTAGCTGTAAAGAAGAACAAAATTATGTTATTTGCAGGGAAATTCATGAAACTGGAAAACATTATGTTACGTGAGATTAGTCAGTCACAAAAAGTAAAAAAATCGTATGCTCTCCCTAATATGCAGAAGCCAGGGAGAAAATGGGGCATAAGAGGGACTCCAGATGAAGGAGGAGAAATCTTAGGTGAGCAAAGAATTTGACTTAACGGAAGGTTATGGGGGAGCACCCTAATGCACATGATGTACTTTCACGAACATATCAAAGTCAATCACTAAACTGAACTTGAAAAGGAGGGAGAGCAAGGGAGTAGGGTGGGAATTGGAGAAGTGTTAAATGTGTGCATGTATGCCTTTATCAGCTTGTACCTAACAAAGATGTATGATTAAAATGCACCAATTAAAAAAAGAAAATAAAGAAGTACTAAATCCCCACGTATGTGATCTTAGACAGGTCACTTAATCGCCCTCATCTGAGTTTTCTCATCTATAAAATGAAATAGTGGCCCAAAGTTCAGCTGAAATTACACAATATGTGTACATTTCTTAGCACAGTTGCTTGACACATATTGAGACCCGATATATGGTAGCTGTTCTGATTGCTTCCTGTGATAGAAGCATTCACTTCAACACCTGGATACCTGGGGATGCTCTATGTTTCATCTGCTCCAAAAGCTCTTCCATGGAACTATTCCAGCTAGTTTTCAAAATACTTTGAGCAAAGACACACACACACACATAGAATTATTTGAACTCGCAAACCTAGGGAAACAAGAATTCATTAAAAGTTTTATTTGAATGTAGCAGATGATCACAAGGCCTAGTTTCTTCTCTCTGTGTATGTATCTTAATATATCTTAATATTATATTAATATTTATATTAAATTATTAATTAATAAATATTAGTATATATTAATATTAGAAGGAATTTTAAAATTCTGCTAGAGTTGAGAAAAAAAAAGCATAGGGAAAATTTTCCTAACTGCCAAAGCTGATAAAAGCCTGTCTCCAAATGCAGTTACTTTGAGGATTAAAACTTCCATGTATGAGATGGGTGGAGAGGCATAATTCAGTCCATATCAAGCATAACAGATTATAAATTAAGTAAGCCCAGGACTGTTTCCGGTTTTGTGCTGCACGTCATAGCTAAACACCTTCCCTTCTATTAGCCCTGTGATAAAATTGAAGAAACTTGGACTCAGAGATTAATGAATCTCCTCAAGTTTATGCAGCAACAAAGAGCTGAGAATCAAATGCATACCTGGCTGTTTCTAGAAATCCTAAAACAAGCAATTCAGGAAGTAGGATTTAGACTCATTCCCAGCCACAAATCTTCCATCTCTAGCAAGGCCATCAACTGCGGCATCAATGTATACCTGATACTCATAATCCCTGAACTGAATAAATCTGAAGGCAAGATTGGCTATGGACTCTGAAAAATAATAGTCAAGAATAAGTTTTAATGGGCTGGCTTCATAGATGATACCTTGTACCTGTTAAGTTCTCTACCCTATAATTTCATAAGGGTTTAAAACTTTAAAAGTTTGTGAGGAATAGCGGGGATTTTAGAATTTGTTTGGCTAGAGATTGCTCAGAGGAATAGTGTTTAATCTGAAAGCTCTTTCTAAAGAAACAAGGTTGAAGAGGCAGGATGAAAGTGGAAATGCGGAGCTTCCTGTGGGGCTCAGTCGGCAGAGAACATCCAGGCTGAAGGCTGAACCCATGTTTTACCTTGCAAAGCAAACCCTGGTTTCTCGCAGATGAAAGATCACGAGCACAGAGAAGAAGGAGGCAACCTAACGTCGAGGGAGATGTAGAAAAGGCGGTTTTGATCCTGGCCATCTTCTGCAGATCACAGGCATGCAGCTGGACTCCTCAGTGATTTCTCTGCGCCTGCTGCCCGGCTCTGAGAAATTCTGCTCCTAACCAACCAGGCAAAATCAGACGATAAGACTAGAAGGCCTCCAGGGCAGGAGCTGGGCACCAAGTAAATTGCTCAACAAATCACTAAATAACTAAATGCATAGGCCTATAACCCAGTTCATTCCAC
The DNA here is from genome assembly GCA_004027655.1 of Graphiurus murinus. Lineage (NCBI taxonomy): Eukaryota > Metazoa > Chordata > Mammalia > Rodentia > Gliridae > Graphiurus > Graphiurus murinus. The sequence continues at coordinate 21,016 of PVLC010002212.1, read as the reverse complement.
CCCCGAAACCTTCAGGCTGTTCCCTGTTCAATGAGACTGTATATCACTCAGAGGACTATGAAGCTGGGCCATGGAAAATTATTCTTAACTTTTTACATATTTTTAGACCCCATAGCCACTATCTTGTGTCTGCTAAGTTCTTTCAAATCTTTTCTATCCAATAGATTCCTGTAAACCATAGCTTCCCCCAGAGAGTTGCCCTGCAAAGTGACTGTAATGTTGTCCTTATAAGAGTTTTCAACCTCTGTTCTTTCAGCACTCAAGACTCATTCATCCCCCACACCAATAGGATGGATTTTTATTCAAATCTCCACTGATACCATGTCTGTGGGTCAGATGCAGCTCTTCTCTCTAGCATGGCTGTGTCAAGCGCATCTACATCCTCTCCATCCAGGCTGCTCTCCCATGACGCTGCTCCTGCTTCTCCAATGAGCAAACTCCATCCAGTCATCAAAGCTGGAAAGTAGTCCAGCCTTCTCCTGACCCTCCAGACACAGCCCTTTCTTTTCCTCAAACCCACTTCGTACATGCTTCTATTTTAGTGGCAAGCCCATTCTTAATGAGCTACTTTTTAATAGTTAAGCATTGTGAGAGGGATGAGGGATAGAATCAAAGATGGTTAGGTGGTATCTGGTGTCTGTTTTTCCCTCTACTAAGTAGAGACTGAATACTGATTTAACCAACAGATAATGACCCAGGGAAGTCTGTACTTGGTGAGACCCAGCGTTTAAGGCAATGACAACTTCCGCTTTGTTCCCTTGGAATCAACCCTATAAGATGTTTGATTGCCCTAAGAGCACTATCCTGCAAGGGAGTCCAAACTAGCATGCAAAGGAGCTGAGCGAGAACAAAGTCCTACATGTATATGACTTGGCCATCAGCACTTATGTGAGCCGCTCAAGTAAAGGTCCCAGACAGAGCAAACCGCTCTTAACTAGTCCTGTCTGAATCACTGACTCATAGAATCATAAACTTAGAAAACAGCTGCTGTTTATGCTATTAAACTTTTGGATTGTTATGCAACAATAGATAATTAGAGCAACCTTCCTCACCTATGGGCGCATTCCTTTCCCATCTTCTAAACAAGGAGGGTTCAGATTTCCCAATCCTGTTTATCGGCATTCACATTCTGGAAAGATTTCCTTCTTAGGCTTTAAATACCATTCATAGGAGACTTGGGATGTAGCTCAGGGGCAGAGCACTTGCCTAGCATGTGCACAGCTCTGCGTTAGATCCTCAGTACTGATATCAATCAACCAATCAACGTAATTCTTAGACTCTGATTCTTTAACTTTTGTTTGTAGTTCTCTCAGGAAACCCAGTCTCAGATACCCAATGGCCTCCTAGACGCTTCCATATGAATACCTAGTAGGCATCTCAGACTTAGTACATTGAAACCCATCTCCTGTTCCCCTTTACTAAAGCAGAAACTCTTACTGTGCCCCTTTCTCAACAGGTTGTTCAGAAAAGCACCCTAGGCATTTCCCTTGATTCTCATTTTCTCCCCAGACCTTACTTCAATCCATCGGCAAGCACTGACTCTACCTTCGAAATGTAGCCCAAGCTGAGCGGTCTTTTCAAATCTACATCAGGTGCCATTAGTCCCTGCGCTCGGCCTGCCAATGGCTTTGTATCATGTTGAAATCCTGATCTTGGCACCACTTGGTCTGGCTCCTGGTGAATTCAAACTCCCAGGCTTTCCTTTTCCTTCCTCATTCTGTTCTTGTCACCTTGGCCTTCTTGCTGGGCCCAGGAATGCCAAGCAGATTCCTGCCTTAGCCAGAACTTGTCTGGGGGCTTTCCCCGGGAACACTCACTGAAGTCATTTAGATCTTAGTGAAAATACCACGACCTCCCAAGGTCCTAGCTGTCAGACACATTTACTCAGCCTGTCCTCTGTCCCCCAAAGGTGCTCAACTTTTCATTATTCACCCCCCAAAATTGCATGCAATTAATTTTTTTTATTATTTATTTCATTGTTGCTTGTTCCAGCTTTGTTGTTATACAGACTCCTCCAGGTCATCTACTTTATCTTGGTCGTTACTACCCCTCAATTCTGGGAGAGCCCAGGGATGGTGCAAACTGGTGGATTCCTTGAGACCAGACTTTGTTCATACAGAAGTTCCTCACCCTCAGCTTTGAATAGTTCTCAGCACAAATCAGTCAAGGAATACTTGTAGATGTTTTGTAATCAAGGTTGGAAGTCATTCATAACAATTTCTGAAGATGTCTTCCTTTGATTAAAGTCTTTAATCAGGCAGTTTGTGAAAACAAATTTCCATGATTTCTGGGTAGCTAAAGTTTCTGATTTCCATCTTCTTAAGTGCCCAGAAATTCTGAATGTTCAATGTTCCTATTGCTGATGGGCTTTATGAGTTATGCTTACTTTGTTTTGATAAGTTTATAAAAATATGATATTTGACTATCTTGATTACATTTTTACTGATTCATTTGGGAAGATGCATTGGCCATGCATAGAAATATTCTTAGTGAAGCATTTCTTACAGTTTAGATGTATGTCTGAGTTATAATAAAACAATGGACAAAAGTGTTATAAGGTGTATTAAGGATCTCATTTAGCTGGTACACAAGACACACGTACATTCCTCAGACACAGCATGCTTGTGAAAAGATGTGTATTTTAAAAATCAAAAAATTGCAATTCTCAAATATCAGCAGGGTTTCTACATACCTCTTTTGTGCCCTAAGACTATTTCTAACTTGACTTCTGGACAAAGAAGCCTCTAGTTCAGAGATTTCTTAATATTCAATAGACCTGGGGAAGCTCATGACAGCCCTGTGCTATCAAAAACACATCAGCATGCTTGGATCATTACTCTCCACCAATAAAATGGCCTATCTTAACCAAGTCGACATCCCCTTTTGTATTTCAATTTTATTGCCATATTAAATACTCTAGAAATGGCAATGCTAATTTTTTACATACCTCTTTCATGTGCTTATTCTATTTTGCCAAATAAATTATTCACTAAATTCTGCAGATGGTTCATTAATCCTCAATTGCGTGGCTTTATTTTTTTTTTCCTTTTAGAGGTAAAATGCAGTGTTCTATATTTCTAAATAAAGCCCATTTTTAGCTGTTCATTGTGCCCTTTCCCTGAGGTGTATAATTGGATTCTTCAGTCAGAGATCTCAAAATATGCACCACCAACTGAGTTGGGAAAATGTAGCATTACTAAGTTTAAATGTAACAATTCTGTGCATTCAAATAAAATATTGCAGTGAGAAGATGTATTATCTTAGTTTGCCAGAAAGCCACTTTAGTGTTTCAGACAACAAACTGCTCCTGGTACATATTCTACTCCAACAGAGTCCAGAACTGAATAAAAATAAAGGGTGCGATTTTGATTGCTATCACCAACAATTTGTTCTTTTTTATGGCACATTTTAGGCTTTCTTTCTTTCTTTCTTTCTTTCTTTCTTTCTTTCTTTCTTTCTTTCTTTCTTTTTTTTTTTTTGCAGTACTGGGGATTGAACTCAGGGACATTCTACCTCTGAGCTATACCCCCAGCCCTATTTTTTATTCTTTATTTTGAAGCAGGGTCTCACTAAGTTGCGGAGAGCCTCACTAGGTAGCTGAGACTGGTTGCGAACCCAGATCCTCCGGTCTCAGCCTCCCAAATGCTGGGATTACAAACATGCCCAGCTCATTTTAGGCTTTCTTAATGGAGGTGATTTAATTTCACAAAGTACATTTTATCTCAGTGTCTTGTGTACCTTACCCGCTATGCTTCTGCAGTTATGAAATGAACAGGTGCCAAGCACAAAGCCTCACTTTTTTAAATCCATGAATTATAGTGAATTATGACGTATAGTTCCTTAAGGTAGAGTTGTGTGTGTTGAGAGCAGACACCTGGAACTTAGATGGCTCAAATTCTCAGCTCAGCCACTGACTGGGTTTGGGGATGTTATGCCACTACCCTGTGCTTCGGTTTCCTCTCCAGGAAAGTGGGAGTGATGATAGCATTAACCTTATAGAGATGTTTGCATGTTTTAGAACATCAGTATTAGTGGAATAGGCAGTTTTGTTTCTAGCTAGATTGCTTGTTAATTGCTTGCAATGTATCTGCTCTTGAATACGGAAATCAGGGCCATAAGTGTGGTCAAGGCAGACAAGTCTGCATCTTCTTTAAATGTGTGACTGAAAGTAAAAACTGTGTGGAAGGTGCCAGTGTATATACCTGAAGACTTCTCAGTGGCACCACTGTTACCCACTTGTTCTATCACTCTTGTTTATTTATTTATTTAGGTACTGGGCATTGGTCCTCGGGATGTTTTGCCTTTGAGCACACTCACCCAGAGCCCTTTTTTACTTTTTATTTTGAAACAGGGTCTTGCTAAGTTGCTGAGGCTGGTCTTGAAACTGCGATCCTCCTGCCTCAGGCTTCCAAGTCCTGGTATTACAGGCATGCGCCACTCTTGACTCCAAGCTGATTCTCATTTCTCCTTGTCCCTGTATTCCACTCTCAATGCAGCTGTTAAAAGAACCTGCATAAACAATTACTTCTATCACCTTCCATCTCTAGTCAAAACATAGCAATGGCACCCAGTAAACTCATTGTGACCTACTGGCTTCCTGAACTGGCCTCCTGGGAGCGCAAGGGGCCCTTTCCTCTCTGACTCACCTCTGCTTCTCTGTAGCGCACTTACTCTTCTCTTTGGGCCACACTGGCCTCCTTGTTACACCTCAACCCTCCAGCCTCCCTCCTGACCCAAGGCCTTTACTCTTACTATTTTCCCTTCCCAAGACCCTCTTCCTCTAGATGCCCAATTACTCATTTCCTTGCCTTCTTCACATCTTTGAAGAAATATTATCTTCTTAACGAGTCCTATCCTGACCACTCTATTTAAAACTGCAATCCCTTCTTACCCCCATATATTATCCTACTTTATTTTTCTCTTTTCCCCATCACAGTTACCACCTTCCAAACTAGCACATAATTTCTGCAATTGCTATATTTAATTTTGTCTCTCTCACTCTCCTGTCACAATATAAGCTCCCCAAAGGTACAGATTGTTTGGTTTGTGGAACTATCCCAACAACTCACAACAATGTCTGACACTTAACAGGTACTCAATAAATACTTATTGAAATAAAGCAAAGGTATTAGCAAATATGCTGGGTCAAATTACTTAAATTCAACACTATTTTTTCCCAAAATAAACAAGGTCAAATAATAAAAAGAGGGAAATAAGGGAGCTTTATATATTTATTTCAAAATGTGCTATTACTTAAAGCAATATTCTGTTTTATTCATGCTTTTTAAACATGCTTTTTAAGCCAATGTACATTAATTTTAATACCCTTAAAGTCAGTGAGAATTGGCCCTTTTACTGATGATTTCATTCTTTGGATATAGCCAACGTTAATGTGGTAAGCAAACAAATTGATTAAAGCAAATTTCTTCTAAAAATAAAAAAAGGAAGAAAAGATATGACTCAAATAATGAGACCAATGGATTTGGGTCATTAGTGAGAGGCAACTGCAGAATACTCCAGAGGGCATGGGATAGTTGCCCCAGAGGATCACTTTGAAACCTTATTCTGAATCACTTTGAATATTAATTTTGCTACGTAAGGCTCAGTAAAAATTCCAAGGTACTAATAAATTTTATTTACTTTCATATATATAAGAACCAATAGTATGATGCTATCATGCCACTCTATCAACTCAAAGTTCTCTCATGATATTAAGAAAGAAAGAGTTAATTCTCTCCTCCCTTTCCCCCAATTTTGCTAATATTAATTAAATTCCTATAGCTTTAAGAGTACACTAAGAATAACTTATCAGTATATTTACAGATTTAAAGAAATCTGCTATGTGAATTTAGTAGCCATCTAATCCTCATAATGTTCTGTTTTGTTTTAATTTTTGTCAGTATGCATTTCACGTCCATAAAGCTTATTACCTTAGCCTTTTGATTTATTATTTCAATTTACATACGTCGATGACCTCACATTTTACTCTTATCTCTTCATTTTGCAATTTGAAAAACAGTGTCCTCAAAACATCAGTAGAAAACAATTGAAAAGCTCATCAAATTATTTTGGAAATAGGCATGATGTTAGTGATTTTTCTCATCCTAGAAGGTTCAGAAGTCAAGTGAAATATGGCATAAGGAAAGAATGAAATGGCTGAAAATCTATTTGTGTGAGGAAAGAAATGTATCTGTTTAGATTCAATTCTTTTTTTAAATGAAAGGCAACAATTCTCTACATGTTGATCATGATAGCAGGGGGCAGTATAAAACCTGAGCAGATTTTTCTGATTTTTAGCTCCTCAGAATAATGTTGCAATTTTTGTGTTGAAGGTGCCTTTGAAATGTTCTGCTCCAAATTTTTCATTTCATAAACGAGAACACCGAGTCTTAGAGAACTGAAGTATTCTTCCAAAGACTACAGTCAGCAAGCGATAAGACAGAGAAAAATCCACCCCTCTGTCCTTTCTCCTGCCATCAGCAACTTTCATTGCAAAACTTCTCAATGGAATGTACACATATCATTCCTGGGATCCAGGCAGGCTTGCAACTAGCCGGAAAAGCAAGAGAAAATGTATGACGAACAGTGTCTAATTTCTGAAATTCCAAATAAGGCCTTCCTTCCTTTTTAAGAAGAAGAAAAAGAGAGGGAAATTTACTAAAGTCTTCCAAATACCCTGAGAAGCACATGTTGACTCTAATAAGTTACTCAAGCCTAGAAGACATGGAACACTCAGGACTTGGTTTTCAGGATTTCCCTCCAAGCGAAGTTCCCTAAAAAAGACATAATTTAGACGAAGCTTAGCTTCCTGCTATTCAAAGACTGTTCAAATGGAATCAGATGGTTTATTTCATGCTTTTATTCTGTGAATACTTGAGGAAATGGACTATGAGAGTCCTTTGTTTTCTAACACTCAAGGCCTAGCACAATCGCACCTCCTTAGAGCACCCAATATGAGGAGGCTGCTTTGCACTAGTTGCCTTTTTCAATAGAAAAAGTCCTGTCCTAGAGGCCAGGCTTGTGACTCATTACTGGGAAGTTTACTGGCTGGGCTCTTTTTTTCACCAATCAATTTTCCTTTGGAAGAGACAGGAAAAATTCCAGGTTGCTGTCAGTTTCACTCATCTCTAATTATTCTATGGCAAGAAACCCCAATTCATCAAATTTGAAAATTTTAGATAATGAATTGTGGGTATATGTGAAAATAATTATTTTCTAAGTATATTTTCCAGATGATTCACTTAAAAATAAATGTGCTTAATGTGACAATGTGTGAATCAGAATGCCCAGTCCTCAGAGTTAAGCCCAAGGGAAACTCCAAATCAATATTTTATTTATTTTTGGTTTTGTTATTTTATTGTGTTTTTATACTTTATAGTTTCACATAATAGTGTAGTTCACAGTGATAGTGACATACATGCACACAGCACTTGGTGGGCTTTCTTCTGCCTCCCTTCCCACTCCCCTTCACAATACAGAGTATTGAGATTGACGGTATTCTCACATATGTATACAATGTCAATGGAAGTGATTCCTTCATTGATTCTCCCACTCTCCCCATTCCTTCCCTTAGACCCTTTCCCTGGCTCCACAAGAGTTTCTACTACATTATCTGAAGTCCCTCTGGTATGCCGATTACCTCCTAGCTTCTGCACGTGAGAGAAAATATATCATCTTTCACTTTCTGTGACTGGCTAATCTGACTAAACATAATGTTCATCAGGTCCATCTATTTTTCTGCAAATGATACAATTTTGTTCTTTTTTATTGCTGAGTAGAATTCCATTGTGTGTATATCCCATAATTTTGTAATCCATTCATCTGTTGATGAATACCTAGGTTGGTTCCATAATTTGACTATTGTGAATTGTGCTGCTATGAACATGAATATGCATATATTACTCTAATATTATCTAGGAGTGCTAGAGCTGGATCATATGGTAGAACCATTCCCAATTTTGTGAAGAATCTCTACACTTATCTACATAAAGGCTATACTAATTTGCAGTCCCAACAGCAGTGTAGAAGAGTTCCGATTTCCCCATATCCTCACAGCATTTATTGTTGTTTGACTTCTTGTTGACTGCCATTCTGATTGGGGTGAGATGGACTCTCAGTATAGTTTTGATTTCCATCTCCCTAATTGCTAGTGATGTTAAACATTTTTTTAAATTTATTTGCCATTTTTATTTCTTCTTCTGTGAAGTGTTTATTTAGTTCAATTACCCATTTCTTGATTGAATTTCTTTTTTAGTGTTAAATCTTTTATGTACTTTGTATATTCTAGATATTAATCTTCAATTGGAGGAATAGCTGGCAAAACTTTTCTCTCATTCTGTAGGCTCTCTCTTTAGACTCTTGATAGTTTTCTTTGATGAACAGAAATTTTTTTTAGTTTAATGCCAATCCATTTATTAATTCTGGTTTTAATTGCCTGAGCTTTAGAATTCTTATTGAAGAAGTTTCTACCTGTGCCTATCTGTTGGAGTGTTAGGCCTATGCCATCCTCTAGTAAATTCAGTCTCTAGTATAATTTCTACATCTTTTATCCAACTGGAGTTGACTCTTGTTCCACCTCAGAGGTAGGGATTCAATTTTATTTTTCTACAAATTGATAACCAGTTTTCTCAACACCATTTGTTGAAAAGAACATTTTTTCTCCAATGTATGTTTTTGGCACCTTTATTGAAAATAAATTTGATACAAGTATGTGGATTTGTTTCTGTATCTTCTATTTTGCTCCATTGACATATATGTTTGTTTTTGTGCCAATACCATGCTGGTTTTATTATTGTGGCTCTGTTGTATAAATTGAAGTCAGAAATTGTAATGCCTCCTGCATGGTTCTTATTGCTGAGAATTGCTTTGGCTATTCTGGGTCTATTATTTCTTCTTTGCTTAGTTGCCCATTTGGTAGAATTCATCCATTCTCTGATTCTTCTGTTTACTTCTTTTTTCTTTATTGTATTTTTTTCTTTAAATATTTCCTCTGGTGCTGACTTAGTAGTCATGAATTCTTTTAGTTTCTGCTTGTCTTGGAGATTTTTTATTTCTCCGTCAATTTTGAATAATATCTTTACTGGATAGCAGTCTTGATTGGAAGTTGTTTTCTTTCAGTGTTGAGAGTACCTCATACCAGTCCCTCTTGGCTTTTATGACTTGGGTTGAGAAGTATGGAGTGATTCTTATTGTTTTGTCCCTGAATGTCACCTATTCCTTTGTTCTTAATGCACTTAAGTTCCTCTATATTAGTCATCTTTATTATTTTATGACATGGAGAAGTTCTTTGATCTTGTCTTGTTGGTGTTCTGAATGTCTTCTGTACATGGAGGTCCATCTCATTTTTTATGTTTGATTAATTTTCTGATACTATTTCTCTAAAAAGATTTCTAATGTCCTTGGTTTGTGCTTCTAGACTTTCATCAATGCTTATTATCCATAAGTTAGGTTGTTTCATATTATACCATGTTTCTTAGATGTTCTGTTTGTGTTGTTATATTGTCTTTGGTATGTTTTTGATTGTGTGGTCATTTTTGAATGAACTGTCTTCCAAAAGTGACATGTGGTCTAGTATTCCAGTCGTGGTTTCTATTGAGATCTTTAATTCACTTATCGTCTCCTTCAGTTTGCTCAAAGTCTCTTTTTGGTTCTTAGGGCTTCAATTTTTATATTCATATGTTCTTTGATTTCCTACATACTTTCTCTGATTTCATTTCTGAATCCTTTGATCATATTGAAAATCAAAATTCAGAATTCTCCTTTTGGCATTTTCTGCAGCTCAGTATTCATGATCTCCCTTGTTAAGTTCTGGAATTTTATTGTTTCCTCATTAGTCTTTATTCTCATGTTTTGAGAATTCCCAGGTTTGTATTTCTATTGTCTTGGCATCCTCTTCCTCTTTGTGTGAAAGTCCTATATCTATTTGTTATCCCTTTATAATAAGGTCTCTACTGGAGATACACACACACACACACACACACACACACACACACACACACACACATTTGTTGTTGCCTCAACAAATCTGTCTCATATAATCACACTTTTGAGTTTGTCCCCTAGGACCTCTTTAACATGATATAGTTCTTATTGTAGACAAACAGAACACTCTGATTGGCTGAAGGCTACTATGCTTTCCAGGCCCAACTTAGTAGGGCCAGAAACTATGATGCTCTATTTAGAGTCTGCTGCCTGCTAGTTGGGATTTAATGCCCTACAGACACCACCACTGCTCTGCTGGTTGTGAATCCATGAAACCCTGCAGAGTGTTCACCTCCAACCTCTTTGGTCCTAAGCTCAGCAGAGCCAGAAATTACTATGTTCCGAGCATGTGGCTAACCTGGCTGAATTTTGATGCCATGGGGACACCATCACTGATCTGCTGTTTGCAGTCACGTGGAGCCCTGTCATCACTATCATGTGTGATTTTCAGGAACAAACTCTAATTTGCAGAGTGAATGTTACATTCCTAGCCAGTGGCTGTGATCATGTTAACCCCTACTTGCCTCTGATGTCCCTGCTTTCAGGGCCCAAGCTCTGGCAGGGGGAGATTGTGCCATTCTGAGCCTGGCATTTGGGCGGCTTAGTTATTTATCTCCAGGGACCCTGCCACTGTCTGGGTAGCTGAAATCACGTGAGACCTTCTTGGCCTCTGGCTTTGGTGCTTATTGTACCCAAACACTGTTGCATGCAAGTCTTTAGCCTTTGAGCCTATACAAGGTTGACTGAGTTATTTCATCCCACAGACACCACTGCTAGCTGTCCTGTGGTGATTCCTGGAGACCCTGCAGGGTCATGTCTAACTGCCAACCCTAGGCCCCACCACCTGAGTCCTAGGGTCTGTTTGCCAATTCAATTTCCTGCTATGTCTAACTGTAGCCCCTATACCCACATCCACAGGGATAATTGCCATTTCACAGATCCTGTGAGTCTTTTTGTTGCCACACACATCCCTGTAGCTATGCAGGCTCCTACTGGGATGGTTTGTAGACTCACAATCTTGTGGAGTGCTTCTTGGGTCCAGCTTCTTGGGTCCCTCAGCTGCAGCCACAGAAGTTCACTGGGAAATTTGACTTGTTGGTCTGTAGATTCACAGAGGTCTTGATGAGGTGGGTTGTAGCCACTAGGTTTCTTGCAGAAAGGTCCTGTCATTTTTCTGTCCAAGTTCAACTGCAGCTACAGGAGTTCACTCAGCAATTTGGATTGTTGGTCTGGGGAGTCCCAGTATTGAGGTATTTGTGCATGAGAAGAATACAATTGCTTTTGATTGTGACTTTGTGCAATCATAGTCTGCCTCTTCTTTGCTGGAGTTGGTCTCTGGGGGCTGCTAGTCTTGGCAGCTGACAGTCCAGGCATGGGCTTGCCAAGATGTTGCCACCTTCAATCTCCTCTCACTAGATGAAATGTGTGACTATCTTTTTCATCCTTTGCTCTCTGTGCTGTCTCCAAGTCCATCACCTTTTGACTGTATTTCTTCTGTTGAATTTTGGTCTCAGAGCAACAGAAAAGCTCTGTCTTCCTCTATGTCCTCTATTCTGCCATCTCTTTTTCTCCAAATCTGCATTTTAAATGCAGGTACTTGGGGAGTTATTCCATCCTTAATGTATTTGATATGTAATTGATATATATATATATATGTGTGTGTGTGTGTGTGTGTGTATATATCCTATAAAGTACTTTATTCCTTTGTTTTGTAGCATCAAGCATTCCTTTATAATTTAAATCTCTCTTCCTTGACAACATATAAATAAAGCTACCTGAGAACTAATTTCTAGCTGTTTGGTTTTAGAAATAAAATGAACAAAGGCAAGTTAATTATACTAAGAAAAAAAAAAAAAAACTTGTATTCATGTTATTATTAAAATGGCCGTCAGAGACAATTGACCTCACATGTTAGGATGTTACAAATGAAACCTGACAAATGGTCCTTTGAGAAAACACAAGAGCAATAGAGAGAGAAACTTTGCGCTTGTGTGACTAGGACATTGAAGTCAGAATTCCTGAAGTAGGTAGGAACTATGTTATTGTGAAATTATAATCGAGGATCATTCCTTATATTGCAAAATGATATATTTTTCTTTGACCACTGAGTTCTTTTTGCCAAACTCGTACACAAGTAACTGCTATATGCAATAATATGGGGGCTGTTACTAAAGAGTTTTTAAAAACTTCATGTTATCTGTCTTGAGATGGGAAGAAACATACTCTATCTAGTCAAAAACAATCAGTGCATAATTTTTTTTTTTTTTTGCTGACACTCTTCTGATATTTATTATTATTTCTGATATTGTTCTAAAAACTGGCCTTTATAATTTTCTTGGATACTTGAGATAACTTAGGGAATTTTTATAGCTCTAGACTATAGTGAAATTTCTATAACTAATATCTTATATTTCATGAATATAAATTATCACCCTCAAGGAATATGAAAACAGGTGAAAAAAATACATCTGAATTTTTAGTTCTTCAGGGGGGAAATGACACTGAAATTAATTGCAAGTTTTGTTGTTATTAAGCAGCAATCGTAACATAAAAAAATCTCATGAAAAATAAGACAGAAATTTCATTCATTGACAGAGTGTCAAGCCAACAAGTCCCAACAATCTGAAACAGCAGGCAAGATTTACTAACCTAGAACTCATAGGATAATACAAAAAGTGCTCTGAAGCCAAAATTCACTTGAAGAAGACCAGAATAGAGAGGTCACTTACCAGCACATTGGGCACAAGGGGTGCAAGGGCTGGCTACATAGTTTCATGGACACCAATGGTACTCTAGGCTACACTGGAAGAAATGGAAGGGAGGGGTTTCTTGTGGTCTCTAAACGTTTTAGAATGTCACCTGTTCTATACTTCACTCAGTGCCTAGTGCCAGACCCCAGAAGGAATGTATCACTCGTTTGTATAAGCAACTTAAGTGGCCAGGGTGGAAGCTACAATGCAAACTGATGAATGCCTGGAGGAAATGAGGAGGCTTAGGTGAAGATGAATGAGGGTGATACAGTAAATGTGGAACGTGCCTTCCTAAGTGATCTGATGTGTATGCATAGGGTAACTATAGGAGTTGGAGCAAAGACTGAACTCAAAATTAGTACTAAAATGACACTTAAGTGTCACTCAAAATGATGACCATGGTACTGAAATATCAAATAAGGCTATAGTTTTTTGCTCCTGGGTTTTAAAAATAGCTCAATGGGGCAGTGTGGTTCAAGGCATACCTTGAGGGACAGTAGAGCATAGGCTGTGCTAATGGGTAGATATTTGGGCCTCACAGCCTACTTCTGTTTGTCAAGATTTTGGTTCCTGATAAGAAATTTTTCCTCCAAGCTAAAATGTCCATGGCTAAAACAAAAAACAAAAACCTCACAAAAAGTTATAAAATATATCTGTCAGAGATGATACTTCTAAAAATAGTTTCAGGAAATGATGTTCCTCAGTTTGTGTGTGTGTTTCTGCACCCAATTCATTCATATTCTCTCTCTCTCTCTCTATGTCTATGTGCTTTTTCATTCAATGTTTTTGACTACAGTGTCTCTATCCTGCAAGCATAAATTATTTGGATTATTAAGCATCCAGAAACAACAAAAGGACAAAGTGATGAAACAGAAGACTCTTCTCAGGAATCATCAGGCTTTTCCTATTATTTTAAGGCATGGTCCATAAATGTTTTGACAGAGTGAAGTTAAAGATCTCCACTTGATTATGATTTTTTAAAAACTTTTATTCAAAATGCTTTCTGTTGTTTTACTTTTTACTAAACTTAATTTTACTGATACCAAAACATTTCAGAATTTCAGATTCATTCTTCTGTACTATCATGAAAATGCTTTTGGAGGATTAACATACCAAACTATATTTATTATATTTCTTGCAGTAAATATATTTATGTTATGACATGAATCATGTGTGTGTAGACTGTGCGTTCTCATATAGCCGTTTAATATCTCTAGTCTAAAACCAGTGGACTTTGACCTTATTCCAACTAAATGTGGAAGCAGGAAGGTGATTGGAATATAAAAAGAATCATTGGTCCAAAAGCCATTGAAGAAGGCAGCTTATTGAGATGAAAAGAACTCAAGAGAATTAGTGAAGTAAAGAAAAAGGAAAGCCTTCAGGTGGGCCTGTAGTGTCTTTAAGGTAGTTTGCACTCATTCCAGTGACTCACTGAAGGCAGTTGGGGCATGGACCACAGAGGGTGTCAACCTGGGATGAAGTCTGTGAATGCCCAGGAGACCAAGAAATGCAAGAGTGGCCACAGCTAGACAGAAGTGACACAGACTCTGGTGACCTGGAGACTGCCTGTCCTTCCAGAAGGCATTCAATTAAAAACATAATTGAAATAGAGTGACAACTGCAGTATTCCCTTTAGCTCCAGTGAGCTGTGCTTCCACGTTGATTTCTTGAGTAAAATAGTCACGTATTTATTTGCTAGGTACAAACTGTCATGACTCTAGAAGGACATTGGAAGCACATAAAAAGTGGCTTCTGCCTTTGAAGTGTACAATTCATTGAAATAAATAAAACAGGGGGCAACAGGATAAAGAGATAGTGCTTAAAGCAATGCAGGGAAACCATGCTAACTATTTAACATGAATGGCTTTACTCTCTCTAAAAAGCATCTGGCTGGGTCACCAAGCACTGTCATCTTGGGGAGTAGGGTGAGCTCTGGAACACAGACTGAGGGAAGGTTTCACTGGAGAGCTGAAGCTCAAGTCTACAATTCAAGTGTGGGATCTAGATTGGGGCAGATGGGGTCACCAATCCAGTTTAATTTCTGGAAGACCAGCTGTAAGCACTGTTATCTAGTCTAGCTTTTGTTGTTGTCGCTATTTGTTTCTTAGTTTTTGTTAGTGGAGGATTCTTGCAAGGAAAAGTCATAGTACAATTGGGATTTTGTCTCTTCAAAGTGTTTTTGATACATTCAGATATCAGCCTAACATTTGGTTGGGATGCATACATTTAAATGGTGGAGCTAGAAACTTTTGTTAGAAACATTTACTTAGTGAATAAATACTTTCATTTGATCACAACAAGATAAATGTATCACCATTGTATTTGCATTTTCATCCCTCTAAGCATCTGCTTCCCCACACGATCATTACTAGTTATACACTTTCTTTAGAGAAACATCTTTACCAGTGTCCCCAAAGGCTGGGAAATGTGGAATATTGAAGCAAGATGGATCCAAATGGAAGGACAAATAACAACTACTGTTGGAGTTATGGTTTTAACTTTACAAGAACTTTAATGTGCATTTCAAGCATTTATTCTTTTAAAAGTCCATACTCTAGACTTTATTATTCTTCATTGTATAATAAAGAAGTTTTAGAGCCGGGCGTGGTGGCGCACGTTTGTAATCCCAGCATTTGGGAGGCTGAGACTGGAGGATCTGGGTTCGCAGACAGCCTCAGCTGCTTAATGAGGCTCTCCGCAACTTAGTGAGACCATTTCAAAATAAAGAATAAAAAATAGGGCTGGGGCTATAGTTCAGAGGTAGAATGCCCCTGGGTTCCATCCCCAGTACTGCAAAAAAAAAAAAAGAAGTTTTAAAAAGAGAAGCTACTTCACTGTGTATTAGTTATGATTAACACAGTCACAGCACACAGTAGGACAGCTACAAGAGCCATTACATTGGACCTGAAAGATAGCATAGTCTGTAATGCTTGTATCACTCATTCATTCAGTAACTATTTACTGAGAACCCATACTGTGACAGGTGGTATTCTAATTTACGAGCAGGCAGTAGGAAATGACAGACAGATTGCCGTTTACTTTTACAAAGGAGATTTGCCCATAGTTTACAGATCTAGGACCCAGATCTTCTGAATTCTGGTCTGTGTTGTTTCAACTATCCTGACTCTGAATCTACATGTGCATTCGGTTGAATTCCTTTAATGGTATCTCAGGAATCCACTTTGATTCAGAGCAAATGAAAAATAAATATTCCTAGAGTAAAGTGCAATCTCTGAAACATGTTTGGAATATAAGTAAAAATCACCGAAATATTTATGCCAGGAAAAAATTCTCAAAAAAATTCCAATTGCCAAAAAGGGATCTTATTTTGCTTCCACTGGTTGTGTGACCAAAGAACCATATACACAGCCACATTTGAAAACAAAAATGTAGACTAAGACTGCAAGAATAAAAGGAACTGTGAATCAAGCAACCTAAAAATGCAAGAAAATAAATGAAGGAACTTAACATAAAAATGCAAGAAATGAAAGGACTTTCACATATACATACCTTTGTGTGTGTGTGTGTGTGTGTGTGTGTGTGTGTGTGTGTGTGTGTATGTGTGTGTGTGTACTATACTATCACATAATGATTTTGGTTGAATCCTTGTAATCATTTCACTGTAATAAACTAATGGGAGGTAAACATTATTGTTCCAAAATAAATGATAAAATCATACTAAATACAACCAAGGCTCACTTAGGGATTACTTCTGCTGAATAAGCATATAGAAAAGGCACTTTATTACTTCAATTACTCTGGCAAGATCACACCTGGAGCTGGATGCATGGTTCAAGAACCTGGGTGTGTTAGTGGAGCAGTTGGGTCATTAATCATTGGTGTCAAGTCCTTTCTGCTAATTAAGCTTAATTGAGCTCTCTGTTATAGAAGTACCATTTCCAACAAAATAACTTAGCAATGGTACCAAAATAAGAAAGCATGGGAAACCCGGGATTAACATTGCTTCCTGTACTTGAATAGCAATGCCTAATGCATTTTGCTGTAATAAAAAATTGCATATCTTCCATCAAAGTTTAAAATTAAACACAGCAAAATTGGTAGAATTATGTATAAAATTTGCATAATAAAATAATTTAGGAAAACATTTTTGACACAACATATGTGTCCTCATTTCATATTTATTTAAAAGTAACTAGAATATATCATTTATTATAAAATATGATAAACTTTTAAAGATTCAAAGATTAAAATTTCATATTATCCATTAGTAAACATGACTCTGAACTTAGTCATGCTTGAAATCAAATCTCTATTTCATTTGTTTTCAGTATTATTTCCAGTAGTACCACACAATGTCCATTAGGACCAAATTCTGCTGAAATAGGTGGCTTTATTAATCTGCCTGGAGAAATTTAGTGCAATTAATTCTAAAGTTGATAACCAAGAAGAACTTCAAATGTTCAATAGATTATTTATTAAAAAGCAAATCAAGAAGAAATAAGGTTTATTGCTCATGAACAGAACACTTGGATTTAAAAATGGCCAGAAGGCTACTGGTATTAATAAGCTTTGTCAAATTCATTTTCAGACATGCATGGAGGAGTTTGGACTATTTTCTGTTCATGTCACAATTTCTGTCAAGAAGAGAGCTCAGATACCTTGGGGAAAGCTTCCTGACATGCAAGTATGTGAAAATAAAAAGGCAAAGACAGACATTTAGCAGATCCGTGAAGGAAAGGAAGCCCCTGAAGAATTTTGAGATAAGTTAAAGCAGGAACAATAGAAGTATTGTATAAAAAAAAATAGAAGATTTAACCATTGATATAAGTTTTAGAAAAATAAAAAATACAAACATCGGTCATAAAAGTACCAGAAGCTTCTATTAAAACCAGTGTGAATACAGGTTTACATAGAATGGATGAGGTAAGTCAGGCCAGGACAGGGTATGTCTTACGGACCATTCGTGTACACTACATTGACCAACATGCACACATAAAGCAGTAGCCCCTTGCATTAGATTACAATTCTTACTGTCAACACATGGTTCACAGGGACTCAATGGAGTGTGGTGTAAGAAAATTTCTCTAGGCATTTAAAACATGGGTTCACATGGATGTTCTGCCACTTAACAGCTGTGTGACTGTGGACAAATTACTGAAAATCCCTCCCCAGTAGATCTTTCTGTGATAATGGACATATTCTACATGTGTGCTGTTCAAATTCGCTACTGTCCACATGAGGCTTTTGAGCACTTGACATCTGGCTAGTGCAACTGAAGAACTGAATTTTTAATTTTAGTTACTCTAATTTTAATTTAAGAGCAGTATGCTGAAGAGAGTAGAGGAAGAGAAGGGATAGGAAAAGGTCAATCAACAAGTACTAAGTTACAGTTTGATAAGAGTAAAAAGTTCTGGTGTGCTATTACCCAGCAGGTTGACTGTAGATCACAATATGGTTAATATGCTATGTATTTCAAAGAGGTAGAAGAAAGAATTTTGAAAGTTTCCACCACAAAAAATGATAAATGTTTGAGGAGATAGCTATATTTAACCATTTCACAATGCATATATGTATTGAAACAGTATATGGTACCCAACTAATACATACAATTTTACATCCCTGTGTGCAAGTTAAAATAACTTTAAGAATAAAAATAAATGGATAGCTAACTTAATTCATCAAAACTATGACTAAAATGTGAATAATAGAACCCTACGGTGCAACTCAGTGAAATCATAGATGATTTCCTCTTGTATGACTTCAGTTGCAAGAAAGAGAAAACCCAGCTCAAAATATAAGATATAAAGGGAATGTACTGGCTCATTGTTACCCAAAAGTTCAGATGCAGGAAATATTAGGCCTTGTTCAATGGGGACTCTCTATTTTTTCTCAATACTTTTGCTTCTTCTTTAATTTTTGTGCCTCGACTTTGTCTTTATTCTGGTTTCTCTGATGGTCACAGTCTGACTGCTGGAGGTACCAGGGGTTCATTGCTCTTTATTTATATTTAGCAGGATTGTAAGGGACAGGGTATCACTTGACACAACCACTTAACAAAAGGTCTGAGCTTTGCTCTCAGAAAATCAAGCTGAAAAGATGTGTAGGGAAAGGAGAAGGTTGTGACTACTTAGCTTACACCTGGTTTCCAGTCCATCCCAAACTAACTACTTCCACAAAAGAGAATAAATTTTTGATGAGTGCTGGAACTGAGGGTTGAATTAGGGGTAAACTATTTCCTCAAAGGAAAATCTAAAAATTGTTGGGAAGTAGAAAGTGAATGCTGATCAGGCAATGGATACTCTCCAGCGACTTCTCTCAAATGGCTCTTAGAACCCAGCCAAGGATGTGATTCACAAAAGCAACCAACCACGATTGACATGTGATAGCTATACCCCTTCTCCCTTGCAGGCCCCACCCTCTCTACATACCCAGGACAAGGAGTTTAGCTCTTTGGTGCCTCTGACATGGAATACATGACTGTTAGGGCTCCTTCCAGAACTAACATTCTGGTAATACCACATAGGACTAACACTGTGTAAACTCAGTGCATAGGAAAATTGTGTCCAAGAAAGATGACTGCGATTGAAGGTGATGGATGTCTGCAGTTTAAAACATACCATGGAGTTTCTCTGTAAACACTCTGTGGAAGTGGCCCTGTGCCATGGCGTCATTAAATAGAGAAGAGAAGATACTGTGTACCATACTCTCAGCTCCAACCTCCCTGAGACACAGCCACCCTCCAGCTGATTTCTGCCACCCTTAGACAGATGAAGAGATAATAAAAAACAATAACATTTCAACTTATACTTCAAAGGCATGAAGAAGTCACCTGAAGCCCACTACTAGTAATTGAAATTTAATTTTGCTAGGCTCAAGCATCTCTATTTTTTTAAAGGTGGCATTAAATGTACCTATGGTTGAAAAAACATTATCACAATGATTATCAGATAAACAGGATGTGGAATCAGAAGAATTTACATTATTTAATGTCAGATAGCAAGCCATATTGAAGTGGTGCCAAGATAAGACAGCAAAATAACCAATGTTGGAACTATGTGATTATTCTTTAACAAAAGATAGATAAAGAGCTAAGGAGCACACACACACACACACACACACACACACACACACACACACACACACTCACACACCGAAAAAAAAAAAGCATGTTTTTCATCTGGAGACAAAACATTTAGGTAACTGATTCTCACTCTCCAGAATATTTTAAAATACCATGAATTCTATGAGAGGTAAAATTAGGTCTCTTTCTCTTCAGCAGACCTAAAGTAAACTATGGAAGAAAGCCATAAAAGACACTAAAACCAAATTTGAAGTAAAAGAAAGCAGATCTGTCAATTAGAAATGCATGTCAGTAAACTGCAAGATTTTAAAAGCAGCTGAGAAGAGAGGAGAGGGCTGCAATGGAAGTGATTAGAAAGGATGAGCAACTGGACGGGGAGGGGCCGCAGTGCAAATCCAGGTTCACAGAAGGAATAGAACACGGAAGAAACAGATTCCATTAGTCATAAAAATGGTGAATGCAGTAAGGAAAGCATAAAACTTTGGGTTAAACTAGAAGAAAATAAATGAGTTTTAAAATGGGGACTACTAAATCCTGTCCTTACAAATTTAATATCTTACAAGGATACCAAACAAGGAAACAAAGTCGGTTACTGCCTATTCTCCACTATTTATTGCTTATATATTGCAACAGATAGATGTCTGATAAATAATTGTTAAATAAACAACAACCAGAATTTTATTAAATAAAAAACAGGCTGATATATTAGATCACTGGAGATAATGATGAATTTTTCATTTTTTTTGTAAAGAAGGATTGCATCTAGAAATTAATCTAGGACTTTTACTCCCACACCTTTAATTAAGAAAACATTTTGCACATTGGCAAGGACTCCCTTGTAGTCAGGGTTCCTCACAGAAGCAGAATTGATACCTATGTCTTAAGATGGAGATGGAGATTGAGAACCAGGAGCTCAGCTGTTCAAGGACAGGAAATGGAGACAATTCACCCTTCCTCCTCTTTTTTGTTCTGTTCCAGCCCTCTGCAGATTGGATGATGCTCTCTCACCTTGATGAGGGCGGATCTCCTTTACTCAGTCTACTGACCTGAATGTTAATTTCTTCTGAAGACATGCTTACAGGTCTGTCCAGAAATAACGCTTTACCAGCTATCTGGACATCCCATAACCTGGTCAAGTCAACACATAACATTAACCAACACAAACTCACATATGGTAGCCATCCATCCATGTTTTTTTTTTTTTTTTTGATTTTTAGTCAATTTTTTATTTATTTATTTATTT